>CM069152.1:20387953-20434891 GCA_035221665.1 Okamejei kenojei
CCAAATAGAGTATTATAATTGGGGATCTTTGCATTTGCAGGCACTTGGGTCTCTTGTGAAATTTGAAGCTGTGAGCTGGCATTACCAAAAGTCTAGCTCTATATTGATATGCAGGATAAGGTAAGATCCAGATGTCCTCTCCATTTTAAAATGTAAGGACCTTTGCAGAGACTCAAAGTATTGCAATGCATGATCGGGTTTGCCAGCTGCAGAAGGGTTGAAATACTGTTGAATAATTGCAAGTGTTTTGTACTGCTGTTTGATATTGCTGAAGTGTAACGCCGTGTTTGAAATTGTTATACTACCTAGGAAAATGTTGCATTACTGATTAGCTGACCGTTCTTCCAACGTCTGTAGAAACTCATGTAAGGTACTTTTGTAATTGGTTAGGAACTGTCAAAAAACTTTATTAATCGATATCTGTATTGTTTGTAGGGCTGCCACCCCCCATCTATTTCGCAGCCACAGGGTCCGATGACCTATAAAAATGGAGGTGTCGATCTTCTGGAGGGCAACTTGGACTTGCGTAACCTTTTGGAGGAGTCCTGCATACACTCGACTGAAGGGCTTGAACAAGCAGAGAAAAGATCGAACACGCGGTGGTTAGGTATTGTACAGGCATTTTTATTGTTCATAAAATAAAGTTAGTGGTCCAGTGCTTGACTCATGTTTTGCCAGAACTAGACTAAGGGATAGCTCCAGACATAAATAACAAAACCACGTAAGATCATCTACTTATCCAGTTCTAACACAGCATTACAAAGTGATTGTACTGGGTTACTGAGTCCGACTTGTGTGTGTTTTAAGTTTTTTATGCTTGAGACTTAAATACCAAATCCAAGACAGACAGGCCTGCTATGTTTTAAATTGAACAAAATCCTGTACCCATTGGCAGGGCTGGTTGATCAGATGAGACATATAAATCTAAACTTCCTGCTACTCTCTGATATGGAAATAAAGATCCCATGGCATATTTTGAAGTGCTACAGATGGATTTTCTCTGTCCAGTAACTTATATCCTTTAATATCACCATTGCTGTTGCAGGTTACATAGTCCATAATACTTATTGCAGTTTGTGGGAGCATGCTAAATGCAAAGTCTTTTCCTCTCGTCCAAATTAACAACAGTAATTTCAAAAGTTTGCCAGACCTGGAATGTCAACTAAAAAACAGTAATCTTTCCATAGGAAAATAACGACCAACCAAACGCAAACAGGACAAAGGTGGACATTAGGAACTGTAAGAACGGGTTTATCAAGGACATAAAGTCTGGCGTAAGTAAGAGGACAGGCAGAATGAAAGTAAATGATCCGATTTCAGATGTTCATAAAATCCTTCTCAAGCTGTAAAGGTATCTGAAAGACCTTGACAAGTAGGCATGTTTTTTTCCTGTAAAAAGAGCGAGGAAATCTATCTAGAAAGAAACCACTTCCAGAAACTGTCAGGTCTAGAGTGATAGAACGTAGAACAGCCTCTGGCTCAACAAGTGTGCTTAATATTTATTTTGCTCCTTTCTAAAGATATTGTTACAGGCAATATATCATTTGCAATTTCCCTTGTGAACTGGAATTAGATCCTACTGTGTTTTGAAATAACTGTAAGTAATTGATATGGTAAAAGGTTTATATTATTCTCATTTATTCCCCGTGTACCTACCATTGCTCTCTTCTGAGCTTTCTCCTTTCCTTCACAAAAAAAGCTGCACCAGATATGATTTCCCTCACAGTTCTCAAAACACAGAGTGCTGGATGAAACTCAGCATGTCTTGCAGCATCTATTTGGGAATGGACAGGGCAAGCATTTTGGTTGGGTCCCCTTCTTCAGACAGATTAGAGCAAGGAGAGAAAGCTGGAAAAAAGAGGTTGGCTGGAAAACACTTGCAAATGATGTATTTACAGGTGAGGTGGCTTTGAATGGGTTTGAAGGGAGACA
This sequence comes from Okamejei kenojei, assembly GCA_035221665.1. NCBI lineage: Eukaryota > Metazoa > Chordata > Chondrichthyes > Rajiformes > Rajidae > Okamejei > Okamejei kenojei. Next base: position 20,389,886 of record CM069152.1, read on the forward strand.
AAAGGTGTCAGAATAAGAGAAGAGAGGATAAAATGTAGAGCGGGAGGGGACAAAGTTGGTATTGACAGAGCCAGGGGAAAGAGAAGGATAAAAATGGAAATGAGGAATTTGGATTGGTGATAATGTATGAAGGAGATGAAAGGATCAAAGAAACTGGGGTAGGATAGTGGGGAGAAAAGGATGCGCACCAGGAAGGGGTAGGTGGATATTATTTCAGCTGAGAATTCAATGTTAATACCACAGGGTTTCAGCTACCCAAATGGAATAACAAGGTCTGTTCCTCCAATATCTGTGTGGTTGCACTCTGACGAAAAGAGGCAAGGTTTGGAAAGACTGTGTGGGGAATGAGAAGGGCAAATAATATCATTAGCATCGGAAATTCTGTATGTCATGTGCTCATTGTAATGGCGACTATTCTTACTCTTTGGTTTTGGCCGATGTTGGTTTTGGAGGCCTCAGTGGGAGCATTTGATGTAGTAATAAATTTGAAAAGTGCATCTTTGTCTCACAAGGGCTGTTGAGGCCTGTAATAGACGAAGGAAAGAGATCAAGGATAAATGTAACATCCCCTGCCAGTTGCAATGGAAAGCACCCGGAGAAGTGGTGGATTTGTTTGTAAGGATGAGTGAACCAAGGATTTTTGCGGAGTGAGTGGGCTCTGCGGAAAGCAGACGGGTGGAACGGCAATGGTGACCTGTGGTGGATCATGTTCGGGGTGGTGAAATGTTAGAGAATGATGGTTGGATGTGGAGGCTGGTGGAGTGAAAGGTGAGCCCTGGGAGGGGGAGAGCAAGATTGCTGACACAGAGGGACACTGATGAGATCCATCCACAACACCTGGGGAGAAACAATGTTTGTCAGGAAAGAGGGTCTCCAAATGTCCGAGAGTGGAAGCCACATCTGAGAGAAATTTGAGAGCAAGGAAGGCGTCCTTGCAAGAGGCATGGTGGGAGGTGTAGTCAGTTAACTGTGGATTCATCGGTTTGAGTTTGACATCAGTCGATAGTCTTCCCCTGTGATAACTGTGAGGTGGGAAAAAAGAAGAGAGTAGCATAGATCATCAGTGAATCTTTGGCAGGGTGAAAGCTGAAACATCAACATTTCTGCATGATGCTAGAGTCAGCCTGATGCAGTCACCAATGTAGTAGGAGATGAGTTGGGGAATGGTTGCCAGTATAAACGTTTGGAACAAGGACTGGTCAACATACCAAACAAAAGGCAGCAATAGCCTGGGTCCATTTCGAGTGCCCATGGCTACACGTTTGAGTTGAAGAAAGGTGAAAGTGTCAAAAGATAAGTTGTTAATGGTGGACATTTCTGCCAGGTTGTGAGATTAGTTGAAGGAACTGATTGATATCTATCAAGAAAGAACGGGAGGGCCCTGAGGCCTTCCTGGTGGGGAATGGATTTGTAAAGGAACTGGGCATGTAAAGGGACTGGACGTCCATGGTAAAGATGAGGCAACGGGTGCCTAGTAATAGAAAGTCACTGAATGTTGAAGAGCGGTGTGAAGTGTCTCAGAAGTAGGTCCACAAGGACAGGTCAAAGTGGGGTCAAGATAGAATCAATTTATCTGGAGATGGAGTTAGCAGGACAGCACCACGATGAAACAATGGGCCAGCCAGGCTGGTCTTGCTTGTGAATTTTGGAAATTAGGTAGAAATTAGCAATGCAAGGTTGGGAAACTTCAAGGTTGGAGGCTGTGGAGGGGGATATTGCCAGGGGCAATGGAATTGATGATAAATGTCTGCGAGATGATGGCCTAGTTTTCTTCTACAGGTTATGGTCAAGGGATAGGTATGAGATGGTGTCTGATAACTGGTGCCTGGTCTGTCTGCCAGATTACAACTGCACCCCTCTTGTCAGTAGGTTTGGTGACAATATTGGGATCGTTAATAACATTGAATTCTCCAATTTTAAGCAATGCCCCCCTTGTCCTCTCTCTCTCTTTCCTGTGTCTCCCACCCTAGTGCACACCTATTTCTTCCACTATTCCTGTCCCAGTCATCCATGATCCTTTCATCTCCTTCATACACTAAAAACCCATTCCCCGAATGTTTCCTCGTTTATTTCTGGTATTATCCGTGTAAACGAGTCAGATTCTGCAGCACTAAATTTAAATTAGCAGCTTTTTTACCGTCCATTTGAATTATATAATTTAAGCTCTGACAATACAAGAAAATTGTTCAAACAATCTCAGATCTGGTTCTTATATAAAACAATTCTCCACTGTTCAAAAGCTTGCGGTGGCTGTAAGAACACATTAAATGGCCATCAATTAATAACAGGGTTCAGGAAATACAAAACCAAAAAACCATTCAAACGTTATCAGCATGATCAGTCACCTGAGATCATAAAATAATAATTTTGGTCACTGAAAAGTGGATTGTGCACATATTGTTTGGTCTCCAAGTAAGTATCCACACTCTATGTTGAGCCCGTTCAATTATACATCTGTGTTGCGATTTAAGGGATTGGAAAATAATTTGGTTAATTATAATGTCTAAATTATAATTATTTTTGATTTTTTGTATAAAAGAAAACTAGCTGATTGGATTGATATTTCCAAGGATCCTTCTCATTCCATGTAACCTACTTCATACTGGAGAAGAAACTGGACCTACATATTCAACATTGGAAAAAGATCCAAGAATTTGGGTGGGAGCCATTTTAATGCACCCTAAACCGAATGAGCTGTTTTGGCTACAATATCAATTGCTTATAAATCTGATCACATAATACAGTTTCCTTCAGAGTTGCAGCGGCGCGCGCGCGCGCGCACGAGCGAGAGGATTGAGCGCGGGCGCGAAAAGAATTAACTTGACCAAGGGAAATAAAGCAACACTCCAGAAATTCAATAATACACCTCAATGCGTGATTCATCTTGATTCAATATTCCCATCAGTAATGCATGGGATGTCACTATTCTCCATGCAACGCTCCTTATTATGGTAAAATTTAGATGAGAGGCAACCCTAGGCTACTGCCTGGTCCCGATCAAACCAGGTTTTCTTCCACAGTCATTGCATTCTCTCTGCTTTTCTGGCTTTGTCATCTTTATCAATTATTTTTTACTTTCATAACCAGAACCTCATAACCTGTGTTTCCAAGATGTCTTCCGTTTTCCTCAACAGTGATCAACTCCCTACCTTCCCCTCTTAGTTGACAGGGCTCCGTTCCATTTTCCTAAACATGGCTACATCCCCCTGAGCTCTCCCCAGAATAAGGAGCGGGTCCCTCCAGGCTTCAACTTTCGCCCACTAACAGATAATTTCAAAAATATATGTAATTTTAGTTTCTGCAATTTTTAACACAATCACCTTTTCCCCAATCTTACTCTTTCAGCATTCTGTTCATCCACAATGTTCTTCCTCAATCTTCCAACTCTATGAACATTCTCCTTCTCAACCACCCTCCACAAAACTTATGTCTCTTCCCTTTACAATATCTCGGGACCCAACCGCCCTATTTAGGCGAAGCAAAGATATTTTTGCAATCCAGTGGATTGCATGAGTGTTCTTTTTTCCCCATTTATCAGAACGCCTTTTCTCAGTCCACTCTGACTTACCATTCCAATGGAAACTAGTATAAGTTTGAGGAAAAGCATACTAATTTCTAACTGGTCACATTCTGGGTCTTAACTCTGGATTCATTACATTCCAGTTTATTTCAGACCGACCAGTTATGGTGAAAGGTCAACATTTGAAACATTAACTCTGTTTCTTGCTCCATCGATGTTATCTGCCTTACTGAGTTCTTCCAACATTCTATTTCAGACTTCCAGCACCTATTTTTCATTTTTAACACCACTGCTGGATTTTGATCCCTTTGAGATAAATCTTATACTTTTCATAATTTGTGTCTGCCCCCCACATTCCCTTGGCCCAACCCCCTTTGTTCTGCCTTGATTGACTCGGTCTGGATGAATGCAGTCCCAAACATTTTTATTTCCATGTACCAAACTGGCCAGCCTGTTATTTTGCTATGTCAAGATGCATTCCCTTTCCTTTGCCACGATTCCCTTGATAAAGGTTTCGATTTTATAATCTGCTCCCTCTCACTTGCCATCCTAACTACATGCCCCATAATTCTTGCAAATCACGCTCATGAACTTAACTTTTCCTGCAGGCCTAACAGTAATCATCACCAACAATACAATCCCCAGGCCCTAATCCATCGTCCACAAGCTCCAGCTCTGCTCCATGCAGACCCAGCATCAATTATGGATGGCACACCTCTTGGTGTTTCTTTCATCTGTAGCAATTATGTGACCCCGTAAACCACAGCTGGCTGAGCGGCAGAAGAATTATTTTCCAAAGGACTTGCAAAAGGGAAACCCTTCCTCCCAAAATTCAGGAACCCACATAGGGAAGTGAAGATGGATAAAGAGGCTGATAGATCAACTTAATTGACTATTGGCAGGAGTTGTGCGAGAGATGTTGGCATCTGTGCATTCAAATAAATCCTTCTAACAGAATACCCAAACAAGGCTACTGACAGTGTTTACCTGTAGCTTATTGCACTTGAGTTCTGCAATGTGGAGTGATGTATCTGTTGTCGAGTCTTGTTCAGCATTTCTAAGCAGGGAGGCTTGTAGGGGTCCAGCAAGATATCAACAGAATCTATCTTAAGGCTAGAGCTTAAAGGGTTCAGTTTTAGATTAGACTGCATGGCTGTATTTTCTTGAGCAGTGACATAATCAAATAATCCAAAATGATAAAAGGAGCTTAAGAGGCAGATCCTCAGACACAATTTCCTCTGGTGTAAAAACATTAGAATCAGGGCACATAATCCCCCCCCATAATAAGAGCTGGACCATTTAATGGTCAAGCTGCAAAGGGTACACAAAAGGCTGGAGAAACTCAGCGGGTGCAGCAGCATCTAAGGAGGCGAAGGAGATAGGCGACGTTTCGGGTCGAGACCCTTCTTCAGACTGGTCAGGGATCAGGGAAACGAGAGATATAGACAGTGATGTGGAGAGATCAAGAACAATGAATGAAAGATATGCAAAAAAGTATCAATGATAAAGGGAACAAGCCATTGTAAGCTGTTTGTGGTGTGAAAATGAGAAGCTGGTGCGACCAGGGTAGGGGAGGGAGATAGAGAGAGAGGGAATGCCAGGGCCCGAGGGCTGAGGGAGAGGTGGGAAGGGGAGGAGAAAGCAAGGGTTAACAGAATTGAGAAAATTCAATGTTCAAACCCAAAGGATGCAGACTCTCCAAGCGGAATATGAGGTGCTGTTCCTCCAACTTGCGGTGTTGCTTTACCCACATCACATGGAATGGAAATCTGCACTTCTCTCCCCTGATTAGGCTGTGGGTGCTGGAAGTCAACATATGTTTTCAAGTCTGGCAGACAAGCTTTTGTTGGATAAGGATTTTAAAGGATAAGGGAAAGTGAAATTGAGATAATAATCAGACCTGATCTTACTGAAAGGGGACAAAGTTCAAGAGATTATCACATTATAAGTTGCACATAGGCATAAATATACACCAAATATATTGTATCTAAAATCTTAAACTTTCACCTCTCTTCCTCTTCATTTTACAATCCATACTTGAAGCATTCTTGAAAATATGTTGACGGCTTGTCTCAAGTTTAACCAAACAGAATGCATTAGACATCTAACAAGCCAAAATGTAACAAAGACAATGCATCAAACTATCAAAGGCACACAAAAAGCTGGAGAAAACTCAGCGGGTGCAGCAGCATCTAAGGAGCGAAGGAGATAGGCGACGTTTCGGGTCGAGACCCTTCTGTCTGAAGAAGGGTCTCGACCCGAAACGTCGCCTATCTCCTTCGCTCCTTAGATGCTGCTGCACCCGCTGAGTTTCTCCAGCTTTTTGTGTACCCTCGATTCTCCAGCATCTGCAGTTCCTTCTTTAAAACTATCAAAGGCCTCAGCTCCATATCCCATGTGGATTGCATCCGTCACTGCAGGTCACTTCTTGTCACCAATGTTTTAAAATCATTTTCATTTTCTAACACTAGTTCTTCAAAAGAGAGGCAGAGCAGTGGAAAGAGGGACAGGGTGAATAAAGCTCCTATTCTGTTGTCAAGATGCCACCATTAATGCATCTGTTTCGCAGCATTCCACCTATATTTTGTCTCTTTTGCATCTTTATCAAGTGTTCATCCATCCCCCAGTACCTCACTCACCCTGCCCCTGTCCTCTTCTTTGTATTAAGACCGAGATGAGAAAGACTTTTTTCACACAGAGAGTGGTGAGTCCTGGAAACTCTCTGCCACAGAGGGTAGTTGAGGCCAGTTCATTGGCTATATTTAAGAGTGAGTTGGATGTGGCCCTTGTGGCTAAGGGGATCAGAGGGTATGGAGAGAAGGCAGGTACGGGATACTGAGTTGGATGATCAGCCATGATCATATTGAATGGCAGTGCAGGCTCGAAGGGCTGAATGGCCTACTCCTGCACCTAATTTCTATGTTTCTATGTTTCTATGTTTCTATGTTTCTATGTTTCTATGTATACTCATCCACTGTCCCTCCCATCCCCATGTTCCCATTTCCCTTTCATCCACTCCCTTCCCCTCCCTCTGTCCTTCCACCAATATTCCTTCCTCCAGCTTTACATCACACCTCCACAAACTCCATTATTAAATTTGTGGATGACACCTCAGTGATCGGACTCATATCAGGAGGAGACGAGGCAGCGTACAGAGATGAGGTCCTGAAACTGTCAGAGTGGTGTTCTGCGAACTACCTGGCACTTAATATCAGCAAAACAAAGGAAATGGTCCATCGACTACAGAAGGCACGGAGCCCCGCTCTTCATCAATGGGGACCATGTCGAGAGGGTTTCCACCTTCAAATTCCTGGGAACGCACATCACGGAGGACCTCTCCTTGGCTGCCAACACTTCAGCGGTGGTAAAAAAGACCCAGCAGTGATTGCACTTCCTGAGAGTGTTAAGGAGAAGCTGCTAGTGACCTTCTACCGCTCTATCATCGAGAGTGTGCTGGCATATCGTATCACGGTGTGGGTATTCCGGCTGCTCAGCAGCAGACAGGAGAGCACTGCAGAGAGTGATCAAATACTGCCCAGAAAATCATTGGCTGCCCTCTGCCCTCCCTGGAAGACATCTCCAACTCTTGGTGCCTCCGTAGAGCCAGGAAAATAATCAAAGACCCCTTCCATCCTGGACAATCATTGTTCAACCTCCTGCCCTCTGGTAGGCGGTACAAGTGCGTCAAAAGCCGGACGAACCGACACAAGAAACAATTTCTGTCCCTGGGCCATTAGAACTCCAAATTCCTCAACTATCCACACGGCATGTGAATGCTGTTATCAATTCCACTGTAAAACAGACCACTCAGTTAATATTTCCTCTTTTTTTAAATCCTTTAAAGTATTTACTAAATTTAAAGTGTAATATTCTCCCAGTGCAAAATAACGTATAGAATGCATTGGATGTGACTTTGTCTTGTTTGGACATTTTTGTTGCACTGATCAGCAGTAGCACTCCTAGTTTTTATGTATTTCTAAGTTCACAGACAATAAAGGCTTATTATTATTATTATTATTATTATTATTATTATTATTATTATTATTCATTCCCTATCTGAGACCCGTTTGCTCGTTTTCTTCCTCAACCTTTGTTATTATCTTCAATCAGCCACTCACACCCCCTCCCCCTCGCTCTCAGCTATATCCTCCTCTCATTTGCCAGGATTTGGCCAAGCCTCATCTCTGTTCCACCTTTCTCCCCCCCATTCCATTATTTTGAAGAAGAGTCCCAACCCAAAATGTTGTCTGCCCATTCCCTTCATACATGGACAGGGAACCCTGACCTGATGAGTTCCTCCAGCACTTTGTTTTTTGTTCCAAGACTCCCGCAGCTCTTGCGTGTTCATCAGAACCTGCCATACTTCACAGAAGCAAACTTTTAATATCCTCAAAGACAGGCTGAGGTATTCTAGCTGAGATATATTTACACAATAATCAAAATCCTATGTTTCAAAATATTCTCTTAAATGGTCCTTTTATGTGATCTGATTTTCAAAATAAGTACATGAAAAGTATCTCAAATGTGTAGCAAAGGCTGCAATGTTTATGAGATATGTTTCAAATTCCAATGGGTCAAAAACAAATGGGAATCTCTTACACTCTACATCAGTTCACATAACACTCAAAATCATCAAAAGCAACTGAAATTGTTCATCGGCCTAATAGCATTGGGAAATTCAAGAACCACCAGAACTATCGAAGCTTTAAACTCCTTTTTCACACCTTACACATCCTCATCTATACACATCCTTATCTATGTACTGCCTACTCCCCCTGACATCAGTCTGAAGATGGGTCTCGACTCGAAATGTCAGCCATTTCTTCTCTCTCTGTTGTGCCTTTTTGACTGGAGTCGATGGTAGCCCCCCACTTAAGGTCCTTGGAGATAATAGTTCCCAGGAACTTAAAAGACTCCACAGATGTGACTGTGGTGTTGTTGATGGTGAGGGGAGGGGCAGCTCTCCTAAAGTCTACAATTAATTCCACTGTCTTAAGAGCATTGAGTTCTAGATTGTTGCTACGGCATCAGGATGCCAGCTGTGACACTTCCTGTCTGTAGGCAGATTCCTCCACATCCTGGATCAGTCCAATCAGGGTTGTGTCGTCCACAAACTTGAGAAGCTTGACAGAGGTGTCTGTGGAGGTGCAGTCGTTGGTGTAGAGAGAGTAGAGGAGAGGAGGGAGTACGCAGCCTTGCGGTGCTCCTATGCTGAGCGTTTGTGGGTCCAAGATGTGCTTTCCCAGCCTCACATGCTGCTTCCTGTCTGTCAGGAAGTTGGCGATCCACTGACAGAGGGGTTCAGGCACAGTCAACTCGGAAATTTTGGAGTGTAGTAGCTCTGGCACAATGATGTTGAATGCAGAGCTAAAATCAACAAACATGATCCTTGCATAGGTCCCCTGGGGTCTAGGTACTGTAGGATGAAGTGCAGGCCCAGGTTGACTGCATCATCCACAGATCTATTGGCCCGATATGCAAACTGCAGAGAGTCCAGCAGAGAGTTTGTGATATTTTTCAGCTTGGCCAGCACAAGCCTTTTGAGTGTCTTCATGACTACAGAGGTCAGTTCGACAGGCCTGTAGTCATTAAGACAAGTAATCCTAGCCTTTCTGGGTACAGGGACAATAGTGGAGACAGGGACAGTACATGTTTGCAGGAACTGGTTAAAAATGTCTGTATAGACCGGTGCCAGCTGTTTGGCACAGAGCTTAAGAGTAGAGGGGGAAACATTGTTAGGTCCTGGAGATTTCCGGCTCTTTTGTCCTCTGAAAAGCCTCTCCACCTCCTCTATTTCTATTGTTGATATTGGATAAGTTATGTTGTTGCAAACTTCCACTGCCTGTAAATCACACTCTGTTGCTTTGGTCCATGGCTCTACGTTACAGCTAGTGTGCTTACTTCCCTAACTTCAGAAGCAAATTGAAAAATTTGACAGACTTTAATTTGTTCTTGTTTTTTAAACCTTAATGAAATCATTAATCTTACATGACTTTGATGGGTAATTTAATTAGTGCTTCTTTGTTATAACTTAATATTGTCAATTACTTGGGCTGCCTCTTACACATAGCTCATCTTCAGGGACTGCCAACAGGAAGCGGTTTATTTAATAATTACAACCCATTTCTATATGCCCCTGAAGCAACTTTTACTGGAGAGTGCTGCGGCTCATGTTGTTCTGTTGATAATATACAGGCATTTGAAGAGATTTAGTTTTTTATTCCTTTTCTTGTCTGACAATGAGGTACAACATTAACAAAAAAAACGTCATGCGACTCGAAACATAGTACATTTGTACCATGCACCCATCTGGAGCATGCGCAGTTGCATAAACATCAGTTGTTTTGCACCAGTCAGCAATCAGAGAATAAAAGAAGAGACAGGAGCATGGAGTTCCACAACCTGAATCCTGCCGAAATACATACTAAGGTGAGACATCTCACCAATGAAGTTATGTCACGGTTCAGTTCAAGTTCTTTTGTATCCCGCTGCCAGATCCCCATTCACCGCACACTTTTCTCAAAACAGTAAATAATAGCAAACGCAAACAGTAAACTCAATATCAGTAACTCATAGGGTACACAAAAGGCTGGAGAAACTCAGCGGGTGCAGCAGCATCTAAGGAGCGAAGGAGATAGGCGACGTTTCGGGTCGAGACCCTTCTTCATCAGTAACTCATATGTATCCTGACAAAATCTCCCTCTGCTCTTGTGCATCTTTTCAGAGCAATTCTCATTCATTTTCTGATAGCTCCTCTTCTCCATTGATTCCTCTTGGCACTGGCTGTTCTTCTGAACTTCATCCAAACAGTTATTTTTCACACACTGGGTTTGACAGCAGGAATTGCAGGCAACCTCCGTTCTGTCATCACCTGATACACATGCACACTTTTGAAAAGAACTCAATAACCATCAATCAAGACTGAAAGCCAATGTGATTTTCTCACTTCACAGCTGCTGCCACCTATAACACTGTAATTGTTATTTCAGTTGAGATCAACTCAAGCAGCACAGATTGGACCTTTCTTGAATTTATCTGGCCTTTTTAGTTCTGCATCGTGCCAGCAACCGGCATTTATTCAGTGGCCTCAATGGAGTTAAGCACGTTGAGCATCAAACTCCCAAAACAGATAGTCTATCGCGAGTTATTTCATGGAATAGATAACTGGGTGGGCAGAGGAAAAGAGTCACATACTAGTCAGTCCGTCAAACAGTTAAACAAGGTAATCTTAGAACTTCAGATCAAAGAGATAGGTTTTAGAGTCACCAGGCTATTCAGCATGGAAACACACCTGTTCTCTCCACAAAGGTGTCTTTCTGCATGGTAGATTGGCCTATTTATGCTATCCTTTACCAGAGATCATTTGTGTTTCTACTGCCATTCTGATGGTCCACAGATTGAGGATGAAATGTGAACATTAGTAGACTCCACTATTCACTGAAAAAGACGCACGGTTAAGTTGTAATTGTTACAACTTAAAGGTGTGAACATTGAACACTCCAATTTTAGGTAACTAATTTACAAACCACTCCCCCTCCCCCTTCATCCCTCCCTTTTTACTCCCTTTCCCTCTCTCCATGGTGTCCCACCTAGATGTGCACCCATTTCTCCCCTCCCCTTCCACCTATATTCTATCCTCTGGTCTCACAATTTGCACTTCTTTTATCTAGATGTCACAAATTTTGTCTTTTTACCTCAGGTCTTTGTCCAACCATCTGCCTATAAAAAAAAAACCCTCCTCACCTGAATCTACCTGCCATTTGCCAGGCTTTTGTTCTGCCCATCATCTCTTCCAGCTTTCTCCTCCTCCCCTCTCCCCCATCATAACCAGTCTGACGAAGAGTCCCGACCCAAAACATCACCCATCCATGTTCTCCAGAGATACTGTCTGACCTCCAAGGACTTTGCATCTACAGTTCCTTGTTTCTCCATTGCGCACTGAATTGACTCGCTGGGTTCAGGTATGTTACAAAATGTACCTTCAACGGCGCTGCAGTTCTGCCACTCCCCGTGTGTGCGACTTTGGCGCCTTTCAGCGGGGGGTGGGTTTAAAATGCCGTTTTTCTCCAGACAATTCAAATCGATCCATCTCAGGGGATTTCGTTGCTAAAGAGAAATCGCTCCGACATTTGTTTTATGAAGTTATTTTTAAACTACGCTGGATCAGTTATTAGCAAGAGTGAATTAAAAATCGCCTTCTAAAGCCGTGAACGCCGACAACGGGACGGACTTTACGTAGGGGGATAAAAGAAGGTACACAGTTAATTTTTACATAAAAACGTGGTTCTTAGGAAATCAAATTTAATCAAATTTTCATGTTGGAAAAGGGGACAAAAAATATATACGAACCGGCAGTATTTTTCCTGCCGACTGGGGGTTAAATTCACCGCAAACCACAACATTCCAATCCACCGCGTTCCACAAAAACCCACTCGCAAGTAATGGCCATTACTTTATGGGAATCAAACACTAAATTCCTTCCTTTTGACCTATAAATTCATGAAAATGAGATTTAAAAATCTTGTTATATTGTGAATTATTGTGTGAATGTTATTTGGACACTTAGGCAATTAAAAAATGTTTATCTTTTCTTAAGAAATGGATAGATGTTTAGATCTAGTAATTGAATTTTGTAATTAGCTACAATTAGGTAACTAACTCATTATATGCTTTCATTTCAGGTCATCCAAGTAAGATTGTTTCATATTTATTTCAGAATGCTTCAATCTATAATAACTGAAAATGTCATTGAGTTCTCTTAATTTTTAAGAAAGTTATGGGTTTTTGACTGTCCTTGATCACAGCTTTTGAGTTAAGAATGGAAAGGCAATGGGGAACAAGATGCTAATTTCCGAGTATGAAAATGGCCATAACGTTTTTAATACTGAAGATATGAAAGTGAATTGGGTGTCAAATTAAACTTATTTTTATGCTTTATCTGATGGGATAAATTGCAGACTTGATTTTTAAAATCTCAAAATTTTGTAACATAGATACTGGGTTAGCCAAACAATGTGTGTTGCATTGATGGGGATTAAAAATCGGAACAACAAAAGAGAAAATCGTGTAATGTGAGCATGCAAAGTAACGGTGCTACTTTAGTGCATATCTTGTTATTTTGTATAGATTTCAATGCAGAGACCACAAACTAAGCTGTCTCAGTCCCAGCAATACTGTGAATATCAATGTCAAGGGACATTGTGGTTTGTCACAATGTTTATTGCATGGTGCTTAAGAGGCCACAATTTTATACACAATGGAAGATTTCTAATTTGTATCATATTTCGCCCTTGTGCAAGTACATCAGATTGATTAAATATTTGGCAAAGGGTTTTTTTAATTGAAATATATAATTTCTTCGTAGATAGAGATTTTTTTTCCCTGTGTTTTTGGTCAATCTGTGGGGATTTCAATATGGGCGTAAACAACATTATAGTTTTTAATCAGAAGCATAACTAAATTCAATATATATGTTTACAGCAATATGTCACCCTTTGTATTCCCAATCAAAGCAGAGATTAGGTAGATACCGTATATCACTCCACCATGTGCTTTTTGCTTTAGAGTCATAGAGCTATTATACAGCAAGGAAACAGTACTTCGGCCCAACCAGTGCACGCAACCAAGTTGCCCGATCGAACTAGTCTTACTTGCCTGCACCTGGCCCATATCCCTGCAAACCTTTTCTATCTGTGTATCTGTCCAAGTATCTTTTTAATGTCGTAATAGTCACACTTCTACCCACTAATGAGAAAGGGAGAAAATATCAAAATATATCATGCATGTCAGTGGTAGTGAAAAATCATAACACATTTTTCACCAAGTCAAGGAAATGAAATTCCCCTCTCCCAATTGGGCAAAGGGTCTAGAAGTCTGAAAAGGCTCACCTCCAGGTTCAGTGACATTTTCTTCCCAGCTGTTATCAGGTAACTGACCCATCCTACCACAGCTAAAGAGCAATCCTGAACTACTATCTATCTCATCGGGGACCTTCGGACTTTCTTTGATCGGAGTTTACTGGCTTTATCTTGCACTAATCGTTATTCACATTATTCCCTTTATCGTGTAGCTGTATACTGTGGAAGCCTCAATCGTAATCATGCATTGTCTGTCCGCTGACTGATTAACACAAAAGCTTTTCACTGTACCTCGGTACACGTGACAATAAATTAAACTCAAACTCATGAAATTCACTTATTGCAACAATAACATACAATGTAACCACAAAAAATATTCCTCTCGAACATCATTAACACATTCAATTGATCAGTGAAATTTGTAATAAAAAAACAGGTGCTGGAAATCTAAAAATAATTAATGCCAAAGACACTCCGCAGGTTAGGCAGCATCTGTAGAGAGCGGAATGGTAAACATTTCAGGCCCGAGACCCTTTGTCAACACTGATCATTCATCTGCATCTATCATGGAAGCACAATTGAATGAAACCCTATCTTTTTGGTCAAACAATTCAAGTGACTTTAAGCCTTATCAAGTACTTTAGCCAATGATCCAATGAGTTGCTGAACGCCACAATAAGTAAGCCAAATTACTGTGCTTATTTTATGTCAGAGTTCGGAAATTGCTGTCTGTAACAATTGTGGTAACTTTACAAATTTAGAGGGTGAAAGTCTTATCGCTTATGGAGTAAAATATATTGACCCCAGCAGAGAATTGAGATGATGAGCGCTGTCTGAATAACTGACAGATTAATACTTGCAAAAACGAGATTATAATTACCGACCGATATTCAATATGTGTAAACAGGAATCGTGCATTACTATTAGCAGTAAAAGATCACTGAGAAGTAGATTTTTGAGTGAACTAATATTGCTGGGATCTTCATTTCAAGGCAGACACAATACTTGGTTTGAAATTTCTCTAACTCTTATTGACAGCTGTGAAAGGTCTGGACTAAAATGCGCTTTGCAAGTTTCAAACATCCAGAGCTAAGAACACAGTCACCTGTAATTTGTTACTAATCTCTTTTATCGAGTGCATTAACTTTAGTTGCCAATTGTAAAGCAGTGGATGGACATGGAGTCCAAGTCAGAAGCCTGCAAGTTAGCAACCGCCCTGGAGATGTTAGCATAAAACAGGTGCACCAACAAAGGTTTAAACCCTCAACCTGAACACATCTAAAACATATTCCTTACTGCACTGCAGTTTGTGGGATCTTTGTCACCAAATGGTCTGGCTCATTTCATATAATAGCCAAATAGCCTTCATTGTCTGCCATGCGATTCCTCATGTTGGGGGAAGGTGTAATAGAAATGCAAATCCATTTGTTTTCTTGTTTCAGTTGGAAAGGTGGGTGTGAAATAGAATGATGTATGCGAGAACATGAGAATTCATTCTCAAAATGTATCACAAGAAATGAAGTGCTATATAATGCAGTAGCTGCTCCTGTGGTGATAAACTCTCAAATCAATAAATCTTGTGTGATGTATAAATTTCCTGCAGACAAGTTTACATATATTATTAAACACTTTGGTAAAGCTTGGCATCGTGAAAACCTCTGTGTATAAATGCAAGGGAACATTTGATATTTACACAAGCAAGCATAGGTTTGGCAACAACAAAAACTCACAAAGTTTGATCAAGTAAACATTTACAAGAGTCCAGCAATGTAGAGAGAAAAGTACAATAAATATGTCTTAGTAGAATAATATTCAAATCATTTGCCTATTTCCAGCAAACAAGAGGGATTTATTCAGCTCATATGTAAATAAATAATGTTATGGCTTCCAAGAGAAGATCTATGTGTAATATATATACACAAACTATCACTTGCACAAACTATTATTTACTGAAGTTTCAATCATAAGCGGGACACGTTTAATTGTGTGAACAAAGAAAGATTTTTCATTGAGATTCTTCCTTGCACATCTTGATTTCACTTGGCCTACTACCAATCACCATTCCTTCAACTGGCAGTTACAAAGCTTGTGAATTTTCCCCTCTCCACAAACCCTTCTATCTGTCCTTCTCCAGGACACTACTTGAGAAAGGGTGGAATTTGTAATTGACAGAGAATCTACAGAATCGCAATGTGTTTAATGTTTGCAGTTGCTTCCAAAGAAAGCCTGGCCCGACCCGCAACAGTAAATGCACTGTGTCATCTATGAAATGGATCCCCATGTGGATGGGCTATGGTTTGTAGTTGATGTTAAGAATATGACAAATACTTGCATTAAATGGGAAAAAGGAAAAACATTGGCCAACATTTAAGGAAGTTCAATTCATGGGGAAAAAAGCAAAATCCCTTGCAGCCATCCTCCTTTACTGAAATCCACAGAGAAACTGCACTTTTACATTGTGCTCAATTACACTGTATATCTCACCGGAAGTAGTGGGGTAGCTCGTGGGATTTTCACAAGATGGATGTGAAAGGGATATTTCTTCCGGTGTTGGATTCCAGAACTACCGATCTGTTTCAAATGAGGAGTGTCCACATTTAATATGGCAATTGAGTGAATTTTTCGCCCCTCGTGGCTGGTGTGTCTTTGTAACGCATTTCCATAAAAGGCTGTGGAAACGGGGCCTTTGGAAGGAGAGGTGATGTGATGTGATTTTATTACCTGTCAATCGAACCTCAGAGAGGCTCGAACGAAACTCCGTTTCTACAAGCCATACAAACAGAACAATTCATAAGAAAACACACAAACAATTCAATTCACACAAACATCCATCACAGTGAATCTCCTCCTCAATGTGATGGAAGGCAAAGTTCTTCTCTCTCCCCCACACCCGATGTCGAAGCCCCAGGTGGGCGGTGTTGTCCTACGGCCATTGAGGCCGCGCGGGGCGATGTACGGCCCCGTTCTAGGCACAAAGTCACAAAGTTGGAGCCCCCGGCGGGTGCTGGAATGTCCCGCGGCGATTAAAGCCGCGCCGGGCGATGTACGGCCCCGCTCCGGGTCGTTCCAACCCCGCGACATGGGCTGGAGAAGTTGTGCTGCGGGAGCTCCAGAGAGCGGTCTCCCACCCGCACCCGCGAGCTCCCGATATCCCGACAGTCCACCGGTAGTAAGCTGGAGCTGGAGCTCCGGAGTTGGGCCGCAGCTGGAGCTGGAGCTCCGGAGTCGGGACGCAGCTGGAGCTCCAGAGTCGGGCCGCAGCTGGAGCTGGAGCTCCTGAGTCGGGCTGCAACTGGAGCTGGAGCCCCGGAGTCGGGCCGCAGCGGCAAGCCACCACCGCTCCCCGCGCTCCGAGGCCGGCCAGCCCCACAATGGTAAGTCCGCAGCTCCGCAGGCTCCGTGACTGGAGCCCCCAGGTCGTCCCGGTCGGAGGCCGCTCCACGGCACTAGGCCCCAACGACAACGGAGACCGACAGGGAAAAAGTCGGGTCTCCCGTGCAGGGAAGAGATTTGAAAAGTTTTCCCCTCCCCCCCCCCCCCCCACCCCCCACATATACACAGTTAGAAACAATACAAAAAAAACACGAACAACTACATTGAACTAGACAAAAAATTAAAAAAAAGACCGATAGGCTGTAGGGGCCGCTGCAACGTGAGTAGCGCCCTCCCAGACAGTAGATACACTTGTGATGAACACAGGGTGGGACATTGCCAGGATAGACGGAAATGCTCAGTTGAGTTTATAATCGGATGAGCCAAGATTTACTGAACAGCGAAGCAAGCTCAAGAAGCTGAGTGGCCTAACCTTGTATGTAATTTGTTACTTCATGCTTCATTGTTGGATTCCATGAAGATTGAACCAATGAAACATAATCATGAACTGCTGACTGGAGCTTCAGCACTTCCGCATTTACAAAGAAATGAAAAGAATGGAAACATTTAGGAGCACCAGTAGGCTCTATTTTCCCTCGAACCAGTTCTGCCGTTCCAGACAATCTTGGTTGATCTGATCTTTGACCCCGATTCCATTTTCCTAACAAATCCCCCAGTGGAGCTCAGGAACAGGCCCTGCAGCCCATAATATCTGTGTCGAACATGATGCCAAGTTAAACTAATCTCTGCCTGCATGCGATCCACATCCCGCTATTTTCTGCATATCCTTGTGCCTCTCTAAAAGCCTCTTAAACACTGTTAACATGTCTGCTTCCACCACTATCCCTGCCACAAGGCACTCTGATCTCCCACGGCAACAGCATTTAAATCATCACATCCATTTAAATAATCTGTTCTTCAATTCCTCTTGCAGAAATACTTTCTGCAGTGAATTCCCCATGCTATATTTTTTCCCCAATCACTTCTTTGTTTTTTGTGTCCTTCACAGCATCTATTGTTGTTTTATGTACACAATTGCTTGAGGGGACAGGTGCATTATATCAAGGTGTAAAAAAGCCAAGTCTCCAGCATCAAACAACATGGCATCAGACAATATAAGGCTTTGCCAACCTGAAAATGTATCATTGTTTTCTATCAATTAATTCTCTTTACATGATAATGTACAAATTTAATACCACAATCCTGTACAGTAATCTTATAGGCCAGTGTGCTTTTCCTACAGAGGCAGTAGCAACCATTATGAGTGGGAGGGGAAGATCAGTGTCTGTAACTGCTGACGATGCGACTGCCACCTTTGTGGTGAGACTGGTTCCTCACTCCTTTCGGTAGCGAAAGGGCCTGTCCCACTTTGTGATTTTTTCGGCAACTGCAAGCTTCAGTGTCTGATGCCGTAAAACCATCAAGTTGCACAACATGCACGCTGACATATGCTGTCCTGCGGGTGACGCCCAGTTAGGGTTAGGGTTAGGGCTAGGGTTAGGGACCACAGATGGGCTGTAAAATATTCTTCCTTTAATGCATGGATTTTAAACATTAATATCTTAAAATTAATACAATAAAATCAATTGTGCAAATGAAATGATGTCTGAGTAGTTCAGTTTTATTTCCGGTTCCAGATCACCATCTCTAATTTTTCACGGGGATGGATTCAGAGTGTAAACTGAACTCTCCTCTCCCCTCCACCCCCCTCTTCCCCCCTCCTGCCCCATCCCTCCTTCTCCACCCCTCCTACCCTCCTCCCCTCCCCTTTCCCCACCCCCTTTCTTCCCTTCCTCCCCTTCCTTCCTTCTCCCCGCTCCACTCTCCTCCCCCTTCTCCACTCCCCCCCCCTCCCCTCACATCCCCATCTCCCTCCCTTCTCCCATTCTCCACCCCCCACCCCACCCCCCCACTTTCCCCGACACTCCCCATTTGTGGACCCAGCCTGTGACAGCTAGATCCCACAAATAGTACTGCACAAAGGCCACATCATCTGTTTTAGTAACATTGATTATGGAATAAATGCAGACTTTGGGAATAACACCCCCCACGCCCCCTTGCCTTGCTTCAAAATGGGTGGTGGGTATTTAGACTCAGGGGCCGGAACAGGTGGGTGACACTGGTACATTGACAACAATGCCTGTACCCAGTTTAAAAGCCCACTGCCTCTGGGGGTTTGAAGAGACCATTGGAAGAGAGATCTTCCTCTAGGCCAACAGTTTAGTCCCCATGAGGAGCAGGCAGAATATTGGGAGTTCGAGTCCAACCCCTTGGGCCCCTGTGTCACATTTAGTTCAGAGATACAGTGCCCTTTGGCCCACAGAGTCTGCACCGACCAGCGATTACCCGCACACTATCCCACACACGCTAGGGACAATTTATACTAATACCAAGCCTATCAACCTACAAAGCTGTGTGCCCCCTAGCCCTAACCGGGCGTCACCCGCACGACAGCATACGTCAGCATGTGACAGGGCGCACAACAGGAAGAGACACTCAGATGTCGCCCGAAGATTTTGAACATTCCAAAATCCAGGAGCGGCAGGGGGACACCGCGCATCACTACATGTGTCACCCCGCGTCACGCCCCAACAACCTCTTCCCAGGCTGTCGCCGAAAATGTCGCCCAAGTGGGACAGGCCCTTAAATCTCTCAACCCTCATAAAACTGACAGCCTCCCCTTCCAATGACCAAGGCTCCACCAAGAATTTTGAGTGAGATTCTGGGTGGGAAAAGAGGTCTTGAAATAGAGCTTGCTAATTGTGGTGCGGAGGGAGGCAGTGTGGGATTGGTTATCATCAAATGAGAAAGATGCTGGAATGTTTATGAGTTATTCTTGCCTTATTCTGACAGAGAATTTTGCAAGAGTTAGTTTTAATGAATTAATTTTGATACATAGACAGTCAAATCACACCAACTTTAAAAAAAATGTCAACGGTGAATAGTGTTTAATAAATAAACATTGATACAGTTTCTCCCAATACTGCAAATAAAAGAGCAATTGTTAGCCTGTCTCAGCATTTGAAAAACAGCTCCCTACACCCACTGTGCTGGGAGTTCTTGATTCACAGCAGGAAAACAAGGTATGGCAGATCATATTCCAAGGCCTGCCATAAATGTCATATTTTTCAAATTTACCAACCACTTGTGGATGAGATAACACCAACCAATGTTTATTAACCTATGAGTAACCATTAATATAAATCGGCATAGAGACATTTATTGTAGTTCAATGTATTCAAAGATAAATCTTGAGAGATTATAATGCCTCAGCTTGTGTTAATTTATCTGAATAATCAAAAATAGCATGGTTAAATATTTCTGAACTGCATTATTTGATACATAAATTAGAAAGATGAAAAGTAATTCAAAGTGAAATTCCATTAAAAATATATTGTGAGGAATTTATTTGTATTTAGAATTCTTTGCCAGGAAAGCTCACATATATGTATCTTATATCTTTGATTGGTCTTTGCCTTAAAGCATAAGAAATATCAATAGCAGGAGGCTATTTGACACATCTTGGCTATACTGCCCTTCAATAAAATCATGGCTGATCTTTTACATCAGCACCAATTTTCTGCCGTGCTCCCTTATCATAAGAGTCATGGAGTCGTCAAGCACAAAAATTGACCCTTCGGCCCATTACATTCATGCTGACCTTTTTGCCCACATACATTAATCCTATTTGCTCACATTAGGAACACATCCTTTGATGCCTTGACTACTTTAATATCCATCTAAATGTCATTTAAACATAGTAATTGTACCTGATTCCAACATCTCCTTTGGCAGCACTTTCCAGATACCAACCATTTTCATTGTACAAAATGTACCCCACAGATCCCCTTTAAAACTGTTTCCTCTCACCATAAACCTGTGGTTTCCTATTTTTGATACACATACCATAGGAGTGAGATTTTGATGAGCTACCCTGTCTATGCCTCTCATAACCTTACACACCTTTGTTAGGTTACCACTCAGCTACCTTTGCTCAGTGGAAAGCAAGCTCATTCTTCAATTTCCTAAACATCCAAAAATCCAATGACCTATTCAGTACTGCCAATAAGTTCATGTTCTAGGCCATTCGGTCCATCAAGTCTACTTCGCCATTCAGTCGTGGCTGGTCTATCTTTTCTTCTCAACCCCATTCTCCTGCCTTTCCCCCCCCATAACCGCTGACACCCTTCCTAATCAATCATTGTATCACATGAATGCCAAATTGAAGCCAGAACATCATCAAATCCTATAAGAAGCAACAAGCACTGGTTGAGATAATATTTTCTGCAAAATCGCACCCTATACTTTAATCTAGGGACTGGTGAGAGGAGGGGACTGGTTGAAACAGTACAACGAGAGAGGGGAATGCACTGGAACCGAGGAGGAGAGAGAGAAGGGGGACAGAGAGCAGGGTAGACTGAGAGAGCGGGGAGGACTTAAGAGAACAAGGAAGATTCTTGGAAGAGTGGGGGGGACTCTTGAGAGAGCGGGAGGGGAGTCTGAGTGAGCGGAGATGAGGAGAGGGAGAATTGATAGAGGAGGGAGAATAGTGAGAGGAGGAAGACGGAGAGAGGGGGAACAATTTTCAATTATTATTAATAATGCTGTCGATGTTGATAGTGAGGAGGTAGTCTTAGGCTACAGAATTATATAGATCAGTTTTAAGAGGGGAAAAGCAATAGCAGATGGAATTTGTTCCTGATACATGATTTTTGGGAGAACTAATAGGGATAAAAAATAGACAAAGACTGATAGGGTTGCAGAGAGAATTGAGGAACAGAAGGACACTGTGGTGATGGATCTTTAAAGGTGACACCACAAGTAGATATCCAAATTAACATGAAATCACAAATAACAACACCGAAGTGACATAGTAAGATGCGTGACTCGAGAACTACCAGATGATCCTTCATGAGAGAGGGTTGGGCTTGGCGGGCACGTAATCACCAACATATCTCCTCATAAAATCAAGATCAAACTTCAAACTGGTAAGTTCTCATTTAATCTTTCTATTTTATTTCGGAGTCACGTGAGTGATTCCGTGAAGAGTTCAAAGCTTTGTGATTTCATGCCGCAGATTACAAATCTCGGCATCCCACTGCATTGATTGACTCGAATGAGAAATTAATGCATTAGTAGTAACATTGCATTTAATGCAGTAATAAAGTTTATTTAAAAAATATAAACAAACAACAGTACCCCTCTATCCCAGGCAACTTTAAACAGAACTTAAAATAGCATTGGCAAACAGCCCTGGATCGGCAATCGGCCAATGATAGACATTCTGAAACATCAGCTCATTTGCCCATCCGACGGCCGCCAAAATATGGTCGACGGGCACGTCCCTCGCCTTGGCCACCGACGTAGCTGCTGCCCTAGTGGAATGAGATGTAAACACACTATCTATATGATAAGCTGACGTTGATGCTGACCTGGTGGAATGAGATATACAATCATCAGTGTTAATACCTGTATAACCCAGAACCTGCTACAGCCACCTTGAAATAGTCTGAACCGACCTTCCTTTGTGTAGTTGTTTGTTGACTAATAAACAAACAACTACACAACTACACATTCCATCCTTCTTAGGATTCTGGCGGCTGTGGGGTATCTAACATACACGTGAGACCGTGGGGTATCCAAAATGATCTTAAATCATGCCACCCCTAGTCTACTCTGCTTGAGTAGACCAGAATGTAAAATGTAATGGCACCTGCAGCCAATTCCATCCTATCTAGCCACAGCGTTTGCAATGTTTGCCGTCGTTGTGCTGAGATAAGTGTCATAACTAAGGATGTAGCTGGAACCCCTTGGTGAAGTAATGTTCACACATTTTCAATAACCAACTGCATAATCTTGTAGTGGGAGAACTTGTGTCAAGATCTTTTAACAACTCGATATCCGGGTTGAACCTGACAGCGTAGTTCCCTTATGTTGCAGCTGTAGTGTCTCTATAACTGAATTATTGTCAAATACCATTTAAAATGAACTGGACAATGTCAGTAATCTGTACCGTATTAAATGTAACATTAACATTTAACAAAAAACACTTCTGATCCCCTCAATAGGAATGTACTGCTTTTTTGGGTGCTATACCTGCACACTTCATGGCTTGATGTGACAATCTGAGGCATAAGTCAATCCATTCATAATGTGCAAGTCAATAATTGTTTTACTGTGCAAAGGCCGGTCTCCTGAACCACAGTTTGAAACAGCAAGTTCTTGTTTTTGGAATAACCGTATACCGTTGTGCCATCATGCCTGATGAAGCAGGCAACACGGATGCTTGGCCAGTCCGACAGTACAAACCCAAGCGAGGTCTTGCTGACTGTTTTAAGACCCGGCTAATGAGGCAAAAATGAGGAAGACATAAAAGACAATTCCTCCTATTGAAGCGAGAATGTATTTCTCCACACTGTTGTGCCACATATTTTTGCAATCAGTGAATAACCATGCACCAACATGTCGATATTCGATGTAGTATTGAACCATACTTTCATCATACTTTGAGATCCAACACTTATTCTGTGTTATCATCAATCTGAACAGGATGATACACCAGTGGCAAGGGAGATTTAGGTAATTATTACAGGATACTTTTACTTGATTACCATGTGACTAACATATGTCACCATCATAGAGCAGCAACTTGAATTGGAGCGTGTAGAATATGTATATTCGCTCAATAGCCCCTTACCCATGGGGTGCATCTGGTGTATATATTTAGGGTTTTTTTTGGTTTTTTTGTTTATTTTTGTTAGAAGTAAGTACAGTAGTGTGGTACTTAAGTACCTAATACATACATACATATTTCCATTCTTGTACAACTTCGTACTTTTGATTTAATAATAAAAGAACAGTGAGAGAAAAAATAAATAAAGATTGTCGGAATAGATAGACAAGCGAGTAGAAACAGATAGCCAAAGAAATACAGGACCGAGATAAGAAGCTAAAAAGATTGAAAGAAAAGGAGAAAGTAAAGAAAAGAGAGATTAGGAGAGATCTACCTATTTCGTATTTTTGCCCATCTGTCACCTGGTTCTAAACCATTTGATTTCTTATGTTGCACCATATGCTTGTAAAAAGTTGATAAAAGGAGACCAAGTATTTCAGAATAGGTCTACTTTGCCGAGTAGGAGGAATCTCATTTCTTCAAGGTGCAGCATTTCAGACATGTTTGAAATCCACATTTTGAATGTTGGCGTGGTAGCGTTTTTCCAAAATTTGAGTATGTTTTTTTGCTGTTATTAGACCGTAATTAAGAAAAGGTTCTTGGAATATAGTTAGTTTACTTCCCTGTTCCATTGATCCAAAGATAAACAGTTCTGTATTTGGGTTCAATTTTGTGTTAAATAATTTTGTAAAAATTCCAAAAATTTCATTCCAAAATTTATACAGTTTTATACAAGAGACAAAGGAATGTGCTATAGCGGCATTTTGAGTTAAACATTTGTCGCAGATGGGGGAAACATTTGAAAATATTTTATGCAGTCTAGTTTTCGGATAATATAGTCTATGTAAAATTTTAAAATTGAATTAGGTTATGTCTTACATTAATTGAACATTTATTTACATATAATAATTTTTTTTCCCATCTATCATTCGGAATTTTTATCAATAACTCTTGTTCCCAGTCCCTTCTAATTGCCTCTGTCGTTGGTGTTTCTATATTTAGAATTGTATTATATAAGTAAGATATTAAATTGCTTGATTCTGCCTTTCTATTCATTCCCTCCTCCAATAAATCTGGAATTAAAGTTTGATATCCTTGTATATATTTATTCAAATAATCTTGAATTTGAAGATATTTGAAATATTGATTACTTTTCAAATTATATTTTAGTTGTAATTGTTGGAATGATAAAAGTTTTCCCATTTCATACGTATCTCCCATCGTTTTAATTCCTATTCTTTCCCAATGGATAAACGTTTTATCAATAATGGATGTTTTGAATGAGGGATTATTAGCTATTAGCTATTGGAGAAAGAAGCAATATTTTTCTTAATTTTAAAGTTAGTTTATTTGTTTCCAAATTCGTATTATACTGTGAATAATTGGATTCTTCTTATATATTATATTGTTCAGTTTCATCGGGGAAAGAATCCTCTTTCTCCATTCATATCCAATCTACCTGTTGGGCAGAACTGTCCAACCAATAGATTATATTTTTAATATTCACTGCCCAATAGTAATACAATAAGTTAGGAAGTGTCAGTCCCCCTGATTCGTTAGATTTACACAAGTGTTTTTTTTTAAATTCTGTGTGATTTATAATCCCATATAAAGTTTATAATATCAGAGTCTAGTTTTTTAAAGCATTTTTTTAGGTAAGTATATTGGTATTGATTGAAATAGGTACAATATTTGTGGTAAGAAGATGCTTTTTATCGCGTTTATTCTGCCTATTAAGGACATCAGCAGTGTTTTCCAAAATTTAATCAGCCCATTTAATTTAGTTATAAAGGCATATAGTTTGCGTTGAGTAATGATTTATATTTCCTAGTGATTTGGATGCCCAAATACTTAAATTTTTCTATTGCACTTCTAAAGGGGAATTTCAACAAATGTGTCGGCTCTTGAGGTTTTATCGTCATAATTTCACTTTTGTTCCAATTTATTCTATATCCTGAAAAAGAACCAAATTCCTCTATTAAGTTTAGTATATTTGGTATGCTAATTTGCGAATTTGTAATATATAGTAATATGTCGTCTGCATATACTGAAATTTTATTATTTGAGTGTTTGGTATTATATCCATAAATATTCGGATGACCTTATACTTTCTGCTAAAGGCTCTATCACTAGTGCAAATAGCAGGGGCGATAGTACGCACCCCTGCCTATTGCCCCTTGCTAATTGGAAATTCGGGGATATTATATTATTAGTCAGTATTCTAGCCGTCGGCTTATCATATAATAATTTTACCCATGAGATAAAGTTATCTCCCATGTTAAATTTTTGCAATACTTTGAATAAATATTGCCATCCTACTTGATCGAAAGCTTTTTCTGCATCCAATGAAATAATTGCTAGTTCTTCTTCAGTACTACGTGAGTACATTATATTAGACAGCCGTCTCAAATTGTTAAAAGAGTATCTCTTTGGTATAAACCCTGTTTGGTCTGGGTTTATTAGTTTGCTAACATATTTACTCAATCTTCTCGCTATGGTCTTTGCTAATATTTTTGATCTGTATTTAAAAGTGCTATGGCTCTATATACCTCCAAGTAGGTGATGGTATTCGGAACTTCTCATCTTAGAGTCCTAAGCATCAGTTTGTTATAACTGAATTCGACCAACCACACTACTCAAGTTCAATGAGTTATTGTCATGTTCAGCAATGCTGAATACTGTTACTTCATCATTGTGGCTGAGGTAGCTTCAGCTGACAATAGCATAAGGTTGTTAACAATGGTCTAATTGCTACTTACACGATATTAGTTCCTTGATTTGCTCGGCTGAAACACAGCTGCTATATTGCCAATTACTCTTGATGAAAATAAAACTCAGTTTTGTAACTATAACTCCATTCTCTTGCCACAAGGCAGAGTCAACGCTAATAATAATTAAAGGTAAATCCCAATGACCAACAAACAGTTTATCCCATACACCAAAGCTTTACTGTATAGTATAGTTATATTGTCTTTGATAACCTCTGTAATGGGATTTGCATAACATGGGTCTCTGACCCTTATGAATCTGTTGTTAGGAAAATAAGTTTTCATATTCGGAAAGTTCATATGCCCAACACTCTCCATTCTTCATAATAACATGCCACTCCTGCCTTATTCCATGAGTGGTTCTCATGAGAACTTTTGCCCAATTTACGAACCTTAATTTTTTAAAAACCTAACCCTGGTCATAATTCAAACTGGCTTGGAATGCTCCGACTGTGTCTCAACCAAATATTTTTACCCTTTGTGTGTTGTACAAAACAAATGTAAATATTACAATTTGTGAACATTGCACTACCCATATTTTGAAAGTACTAGAGTAATTTGTTGAGTAGGATTGGTAAAGTGCATGGAATTTCTGACCTATCATGCTTCCCGCAACTCCATTGCCGATGAGCGCCTGGGGTGCATTCTGAAATGATGACTTTTGCCCGCCGTTGGCCTAATTGATTCGTCTGCCAGGCTTTCTTCCCCTGTTGAATAGGCCTACCTGAATAACAGATTCGGCGGCTGGCTCTCACATCCCCCTGTTGGCGCTGTTCACTGCCGGCACATATGTGCTTAAGTATGTTCTATTGACTTCTTCAGAGCCTGGAGTCAGTTATATCTTGACCTTTTGCTCTTCCCTCCTCAGAGTGGGTGATTCGTAGGCAACCCTAAACAGGCACTGCCGCAGGATACCAATACTGATATGAACCCAACGACCTTAACCCAAATAGAATATTCTGCTGGGATGGCAACTTTGTTGTCAGGAAAAAGGTACCTCTGACAAGTGCC
Source organism: Okamejei kenojei (assembly GCA_035221665.1). NCBI lineage: Eukaryota > Metazoa > Chordata > Chondrichthyes > Rajiformes > Rajidae > Okamejei > Okamejei kenojei. The sequence continues at coordinate 20,417,087 of CM069152.1, forward strand.
CTTTCATCCCTTGGGGTACGCACCATAGCCATACCCTGAGACTCAGTGTCAGCAGGATACTGACCCGTCTTGGTCTCTGCCTCCAAGAGGGAGACATCTGTAGCACTGTATGCAACAGTTGCTGTATTTGGGATAGTCGTTTCAAACCCACTATCCAGCCCCGGTGAGGAATTCATCCCCCGACTCCGTGGGCCTTGCTATCCAGCCCTGGGAGAATCATCTCCCGACTCCGTGGGCGTAGCAGATTATGTGTGAACTTGAGAAACCCTGTCCCAGGCTTTGCTGGCGCCGCCTTTCGTAATGGCCAGCGCTTTTTGACATGAAACAGCCTGTTCCAGGTGCTGCTAGCACGGCTCCCTCATAGGCTGGTAATGTCACAAATGAAACAGCCCAGTATCAGGCGCTGCTGGCACAGCTCTCCCGTAGGCCGGCATTTTCACACATGAAACAGCCCTGTCACGCGCTGCTGGCATGGCCTGTCCCATAGGCCCGCGCTATTACAGTGTGAGCTCACTAATCAACATTTTTAGTGTACAGTTTTACCTGTGAAGGGTTAAAACAATTCACAGCAATTTCTGCTAAACAACAAGGATTACATTGTCAGTGACATATAACAATAACTTTTTATGACTTTAACTTTGCCTTTAGCTTTTAACTTTAAGAAAAACACTATAACATACATACATTTTATTATAAGGAGAACCCTTTGTAGCCCGAATCACCTGAGTCCAAATAAGGCTGAATTAGTCCCATTTAATTCCTTGCCTGGGGACCAACGTCTGTGAGCCACTGACCCCACTGTCAGTGACTCTATCGCTACTTCCTTCCCATTCCAACGGCATCCCCACAGGCTGGGAGCCGCTGACTTCACTGTCAGCGACTCTGGTTTGAATTTCATGCCGTTTTTATGGCATCCCCGCAGGCTGGGAGCCGCTGACTACCTTGTTAGCGGCTCCTAATCTCGCAAACCGATCTCTTTGCCAGTTATCCGCTTCTGCGGTCGGACTGGGTTTCCCCACAGTCCATAACCGGAATGCTCGTCGGGCTGCAAAACTGTGAAAAGAGGCTCCTGCCTGAAAAACCCTGGTATGTAAAAAACGAACTTACCTTCTAGGTTTAACTTACCGCTGGCAGGAGCTCTGTCCTGCCAGTTTGGTGCTTGCGCCAGTGCGGCTGACGTACTGGTGCGCATGCGGCCTGGCGGGTCTTCTTCACAGAATCACTCACGTGACCCCAAAGTAAAATTATGTATTGGGTGAAAGCTTCTTGCTACTTCTTATCTACTCTGATTACTTCGTTCATAATTTTTGATGAATCTATAATGTTCAATCTCTACTTCCTCCACTCGAGGAAAAAAACCCAACCTAATCAGTTTCTCTTCATAATTCATAATTTAAAAACTCAAACGCAGGCAAAATCCTGGCAAATCTCCCATTCAGCATTTTCTGATTTAGTTTCTGATTTCCTCCATTTACAGTATTTTAATTTTTGGTTACCAGACAAATATAATTTCCTTTTAATTGCTGATTTACTTCATTCATTTTTTTTTCCTAACAATCATTTCTAAAAGCTTCTGCACTGTTGGGGATAAACTGCCTGGCCTGGAATTCCTTACATTCTTATATTGCAAATTACATTCTCCAAACCTCCCCTGTACAACGAGGATTGAAAGATTATGACAAACCCTTCTGCAACCCCTGCCCTGACTTTATTCGGCAGCCTTTCATGCATCCCATCTTACTTAAATTTCAGCATAGCCAATTTTTCTAATAGCTTTTCTTTATCAATTTTCACCTCATCCATCATCACTACTACCTCGACTATTGAGATCTTGGCAACATCTTCATCCTTAAAAAAGGCTAATGCAAAAGTATTCATTAAGTATTCTAGCCCTGCCCTCCATCACCATGCCAAGATTACCTCTTGTCCCAGCCCTGTTCGCCTCTTACTAGTAGCTTTCTATTCATGTGCAAAAGATATTTGGGTTCAGTTGTGCTTTAAACTGTTATTTTACTTCGGAGTCACGTGAGTGACTACGTGAAGAAGAGCCCGCCTCACGCTGGTAACGGCATGACGTCGACGCTGACGGCGAAAGAAGGAGCTGCGGTAAGGAGCAGCTCCTCGCAGCGGTCGGAACGGCCCGCAGGTAAGTGAAGTTACATCGGCGCGGGTTTTAGGTTACGCTGGATGGTTCCAACAGCGAAACTAAAAGTAAAATTTAGACGTTAACGTGCTGATTGAGCACAAGATAAATTTTAACAAAATGGAGAAATCGGGAAGGAAGGCTTCGCGGGTGAAAAGAGCCTCCCGGGGTGAATGTAAATATACGGGAAGCGAAGCTAGAGTGGACCCGGTTCCGATACCGTTGGCCACTGATTTACCCGATATAGAATTTCCAGATTCTCCGGAAATTATAACCACGGAGGAAAATGCTCCTAAGAAATGCAAAAAGAAAACTGTGAGGCCCGTGGTTTCTGATGATTCTGATTTTGAAAGACCTCCAGATTATAAAACTATGTGGCTAAAAATGGAGCATATGGAGAAAGTTCTCCAAACTATTATGAGACAAGGGTCACAGTACCCTCATGAATCCCAGAAAATCCCTGAGGGGTTTCAATATGATGAATATGGCTGTGGGCCAAGTTGGGAATATGATACTCCAGACCCACGATTTGGGCTGGAAGAAGTCTCATGGGATAATATCCCGATGGAATTAGGGCTGCAGAAGGCAGACCCTGCTGAATTTGAAATGATTTTTGAAAGCACGCCACAAAGTAAAAAGAAAAGGCTTGATCTGCCTAGGATAGCACAAAGTTTTGCTATACCTGAAGGAAGTGGTGAGGATATGGAAGAAAGCCTAGCTGCCAATATAAATTATATGGTATCTCACCAGCTTCATAATACTGTGATGAATGAATTATCAGAATTATATAAAGCACCAGGCAATTGTGCCTCATTGGAAGTGCCTACGGTGAATCCGATGGTATGGGCATCTATGACTCCAAGTATGAGAGCCCAAGAAATGAAATTTCAAAAGGTGCTAAAATTATTTTCGGCTGCCATCACGGCATTTGGCAGGCAAATGGAGAATCTGGAAATGGACAAGATTCAAAAAGATACTTTGGGTTTAATGTGCAATTCGTTTTATGAGATCAATTGCATGAGGAAAATGGCGATTCGGCCCATATTTCACCCTAGATATGCAAGCCTGTGTCAAGAAAGTGGAGTTCAAGCTCCTGGATATTGTTTGGAGAAAATCTGCCGAAACAACTGAAGCAGTTGGATGAAGAAGCTAAATATTTTAGCACTATTAAGCCTTTTGTCTTTGGACAAAGAAAAGGGTTTTCGGCCCGAAGGAGTTTTGATTTTCGTTATAGAGGCAGAAATTTGTCACGAAGGTATTATCGTGCTACACAGGCCGCTGCTTCCCTGCATTCGGGAAAGAGGGACCATCACGCTCCTATGGAGAGGTATTAAAGACTTCTATCCTTAAAGAAACTGTGGATGAATCTCCAGTTGGAGGGAGATTGCAAAAATTTTATAATGCCTGGCTTAATATTACTTCTGATCGGTTTATATTACAAGCAGTTTCAGGAGCTATTATTATTTTTAAAGAAGGGGTCAATCCTCCTGTACAGAATAAACCTGCTTATGCTTATTGTGTTTTCTCCAGAAGAAAGAATGGAGATTGATGTGGAAATTGGCAAATTATCCGAAAAAGGGGTAATTGAAAAAACTTATGAACATAAGCATCAATTTGTCTCTAATATATTTCGCAGAGATAAGAAAGATGGTGGTTGTAGAATTATTCTAGACCTTACAGATCTAAATAAGTTTTGTAGAATACAAACGTTTTAAGATGGAGACATTTAAAACTGCAAAATATTTTGATTTCAGCAGGTTCTTATATGGCTAAGATTGATTTGAAAGACGCCTATTTATTTCTGTACCAATTCATCATCTTTTTCGGAGATACTTAAAGTTTTATTGGCAGGGGCAATTATGGCAGTTCAAAGCTTTACCAAATGGATTAAGTTCAGCTCCTAGACTCTTTACAAAACTGTTGAAACCAGTTTTAGCTCAATTAAGAGCACAGAAACACATTGTAATGGCTTATCTGGATGATTATTTCTGATTGTTAATGATAGTCAAGAGTCAGCTGAGCACTCAATTTCAGTTACTAAAGCTTTGTTTAAAGAGCTTGGATTCTTAATTCATCCAATTAAATCCCAGCTGCAGCCAGTTCAATCAATTGATTTTTGGGGTTTGTAATTAACTCAAACCTTATCCCTCCATCCGAGAAGTGGCAAAAGTCATTGGTACACTAGTGGCAGCTTTTCCGGCAGTGGAATTTGGGCCATTACATTATCAAAATCTTCAAAGGGACAAAGTAAGGGCTCTTAAAGATAAGGCAGGTCACTTTGACAGACCTATGCAATTAACAAAGAAGCAGTATTGGAATTGCAATGGTGGGTTGAAAATGTCCCACAAGCTGCTAAGAAGATCATGATTAAACAGCCTGAAATGGTTTTGCAAACAGATGCTAGTGCTCTCGGATGGGGGGCCACAGATTTATCTTCCAGTTGTGGAGGTAGATGGAAAACTGAAGAGCAAGTGTTTCTCCAAAAGTATGGTATTAACTATTTGGAGTTATTGGGGGCCTTTTATGGGCTTAAGCATATTGTTCTGCTAAACAATGTCTGCATGTATTAATACAATTAGACAATAAAACGGCTGTGGTTTACATTAATCACATGGGGGAGTTAGGATCAGTATCATGTGATTGTCTGGTCAATGAGATATGGCAATGGTGTATTGGTCGGCAGATATGGATTTCAGCAAGCTATATTCCAGGTAAAGACAATGTGGTAGCAGATGGAAGGTCCAGGATTTTTAAAGATAATACGGAATGGATGCTTAAGCCAGCAATATTTAAGAATATTGTTAAACGATTTGGGTTGCCAGAAATTGATTTGTTTGCATCCAGGCTTAATCATCAATTGCCTCATTATGTGTCTTGGGAACACGATCCGGACGCAGTTGCAGTAGATGCATTTTCATTACACTGGGGAAAATGTTCTTTTATGCTTTTCCACCATTTGCTCTGATCCAGAGATGCTTGAAGAAAAATAGAGCAAGATTCAGCTTCCGGATTGTTGGTAGTGCCAAATTGGCCAACTCAACCTTGGTTCCCAGTTATGCTAAATATGATTAAAGAACCATATATGCAGATTCCTAACTGTAGTGATATCTTGACTAATCAGTAACAAATGAAGGTTACCCATTATATGCATATATGAATTTGTTAATCTGCAGGTTTTGACCAGGACCACTACAGGAACTGGGATTGTCGGACCAAACTTTGACAGTTATTGGTGCATCATGGCGACATAGCACACAGAAACAATATATGACACATATTAAGAAATGGGAAGAATTTTGCACACAGTCAAATATTTCTGATGAATCTGTGAATGTTTACTCATGTTTTTGGAATCCCTTGCCAATTTGCACTTTTGGGCAACATTTTAAGTTACAGTGCCATTAACACTGCACGCAGTGCCTTGTCGTCCTATTTAGGACTTATGATTGGTGAGAAGTCAATTGGCTCGCATCCATTAATATCACGATTCATGAAAGGAATTTTTCACATGAATCCGCCAAAACCTAGATATACAGAGATTTGGGATGTGAGCATAGTACTTGCTCTACTTAGAGAATGGACGCCAATTGAAGGGTTGACATTGGATAGGTTAACATTGAAATTGGTCATGTTAATGGCACTGGTCTCAGCCCAAAGAGTGCAAACTTTACAAATGTTGCGTTTAGACTGTATGCATGTGACTACAGATAACGTTTGTATTCTATGTTTACGATCTGATCAAACAAGTAGACCAGGGAGATCTGAACAAAGGTAACCTTTCAAGCTTTTCATATTGAGCCTGCTTTGTGTGTGGTTAGACATTTGAACCAATATATTAAAGTTACGGACACTTTTCGAGGAAACGAAAAGACATTGCTGCTTACGCACAAAAAGCCACACACAAAAAGCTTCAGTTCAAACTATCTCAAAATGGTTGAAACAGGTGTTGGTTTTAGCGGGAGTAGACACTGATGTCTTCAAATCTCACTCCACCAGGGCGGCAGCTACGTCCGCGGCGAAGGGGCGGGACGTACCTCTCGAGCATATTTTAAAAATCGCAGGGTGGAGTAAAGAAGAAACTTTTTCAAAGTTCTACAACAAACTGTTCACACTATGACAAGCTTTGGACACGCGGTGTTGGGAGCACTATAATCACCTGCTTTGTTTGCTATTAATTGCTATAATCAGTTGTGTAGTCACTGATATCTTTTGTCACTTGTAATCATTTTTTCCCTCAAATATAAGGAGGGTATTATATGGTCTTTCAACCATTAAAAAATTTAATTGTGAAAAAGATCTAACTTTTGTCTGCTTTCTCATGTATGTGTTTACTTAGGCCGGACTGTCGTATGGATTAATTCTACGACATAAAAAACACAGAAAGCTTTAAAACTCTTCACGTAGTCACTCACGTGACTCCGAAGTAAAATAGTAAGATTAAACGAGAACTCACCTGTTCGAAGTTTGATCGTTATTTTACGAGGAGTTACGATGAGGGATTACGTGCCCTCCACTCCCACCCTCGTAAAATAAAGATCAAATGGTGGTTCTAAGTCTTTTTTATGAGCCTTTACTATGTTACTCCGGCTTTGGTGTTCTGTGTTTTTCATGCCGTTGCTTTGAAGTATGCCGTTACCAGCGTGAGGCGGGCTCTTCTTCACGTAATCCCTCATCGTAACTCCTCGTAAAATAACGATCAAACTTCGAACAGGCGAGTTCTCGTTTAATCTTACTATTTTATCTATTATTTCTCTCTGGATCATCATTTTACCCCCTCCTCTTTCAGCTTAATATATTCAGGCTAGTTTATTCACATGACAAGCATCATGCATCCATTTTTTGTATCATCACATGTTTTGCCTCCTTTATCATATTACTCTTCTCAGTATTGTTCTCCTGTTCTATTGTTCCAGTGCACTGTGCCAAAGGCATTCCATGAATTTGCCCTCGACTATCTTTGCTAAGTTAATTAGCCCAATTTAAATGAATATCAAAATCACTCATGATTATTGCATTACCCTTGTTGCAAGCTCAGTCCCACAGTAAATCAAGTGTTAGCCTCCAAAGGCAGCCAATGATTTCTTTCCTTTGTTGTTTATCATCAATATCGAAACTAATTCCATTTCCTTATGTTCTGAGCCAAGATCATTTCCCAAACCGATCCTATCTTCACTTTTATTAATAGAGCTACACCACTTCCTTCACTACCCTGCCTATCCTCCTGAGTTTTCTGTTCCCAGCTTGGTTACATTTACAATGGCTATTTAATTACAGCTATTTATCACTGATTGTAGTTTAAAAAATACCCATTGTTATAAATACTTCATGCATTCAGATACAGACCTTTAATTTTGACTTTTACCATTTCTCCTCTTTGCTGTTGCATTCTTATTGTTGGAAGCTCCAACCCTTTCTATCACATCCAGGCTTCTAATACCCATATCTCTATGCTGCACTATTACATTGCTCTTTAATTTTCCAAATACTCCTTAACCGCACACCTCTTGCCAATTCATTCCTTCACATCCAATGTTATTTGATTTCCCATGAGATTGGTAGCTCAATTCAAGTGAAGCCTGTAAAAAAACAAAACCGCACAACTGGTACTAGTGCCGCAAACTGTAAATGTCCTTCTATTTACACCAAACCATTGAGCCACAGATTCAGTTCTATAAATATGTTGGTTACTCCATGAACCATTAACAGCTGGATCAGCCATGATTTTAGAAGGATGATATTATTAAAGGTTTGGACATGCTAGAGGCAGGAAACATATTCCCGATGTTTGGGGGAAGTCCAGAACCAGAGGCCACAGTTCAAGAATAAGGGGTAGCCATTTAGAACTGAGACGAGGAAAAACCTTTTCACCCAGAAAGTTGTGAATCTGTGGAATTCTCTGCCTCAGAAGACAGTGGAGGCCGATTCTCTGGATGCTTTCAAGAGAGAGTAAGATAGAGCCCTTAATGAGATAGCGAAGTCAAGGTGGGATGGTGTGATGGGGAGAAGGCAGGAACGGGTACTAGTACTGATTGTGGATGATCAGCCATGATCACAGTGAATGGCGGTGCTGGCTCAAAGGGCCGAATGGCCTACTCCACCTATTGTCTATTATCAGCCATGATCATATTGAATGACGGTGCTGGCTCGAACGGCCTAATCCTGCACCTATTTTCTATGTTTCTGTTGGATCGTGACTTTCCATTCCAAGTTCCCCATGATCAATTCACCCGTTTCTGACTGCAAGGGACCTACATTTGTTTTAACTAATCTTTTGCGCTTCACATATCGATAAAAACTTTTGCAGTCAGTTTTTATGTTTCCTGCCAGTTTTCTTTCATACTCAATTTTCCCTTTCCTAATTAAGCCCTTTGTCCTCCTCTGTTGGTCTCTGAATTTCTCCCAGTCCCCTGGTAGGCTGCTTTTTCTGGCTAATTTGTACGCTTCATCTTTTTCTTTGATACTATCCCTGATTTCCCTCATTATCACGGGATGCGCCACCTTACCCTGATTTTATTCTTTTGCCATACTGGGATGAACAATTGTTGTAGTTCATCCATGCAGTCTTTAAATGCCTTCCATTGCATATCCACCGTTAACCCTTCAAGAATCAATTGCCAGTCCATCTTGGGCCAATTCACGTCTCATACCCTCAAAGTTACCTTTCTTTAATTCATGACCCGTGTTTTCTGAATTAACAATGTCACTCTCCATCCTAATGAAGAACTCAACCATATTATGGTCACTCTTGCCCAAGGGGCCACGTACAACAAGGCTGCTAAACTAACCCTTCCTCATTACTCAATATCCAATCTAGAATAGCCTGCTCGTTAGTTGGTTCCTCCACATGTTGGTTTAGAAAACTATCCCGCATACATTCCAAGAAATCCCCTTCCTCAGCACCCCTGCCAATTTGATTCACCCAATCTATATGTAGATTGAAGTCACCCATTATAACGGTTTTACTTCGTTGCACGCATTTCTAATTTCCTGTTTGATGCCATCCCCAACTCCACTACTACTGTTAGGTGGCCTGTACGCAACACCCACTAGCGTTTTCTGCCCCTTAGTGTTTCGCAGCTCCACCCATATCGATTCCACATCCTCCAAGCTAATGTCATTCCTTTCTATTGCGTTAATCTCCTCTCTTAACCAGCAACACTACCCCACCTTCTTTTCCTCTCTGTCTATCCTTCCTGAATATTGAATATCCCTGGATGTTCACTCCCAGCCTTGGTCACCCTGGAGCCATGTCTCCGTGATCCCAACTATATCATAATTATTAATAGCTATCTGCACATTCAACTCATCCACCTTATTACGAATACTCCTCGCATTGAGACACAAAGCCTTCAGGCTTGTTTTTACAACACTCTTGGCCCTTTTACAATTATGTTGAAAAGTGCGCTTTTAGATATTTGCCCTGGATTTGTTTTCCTGCCACTTTTCACCTCGCTACCTATTGCTCCTATCCTCATTTTACACCCCTCTGTCTCTCTGCTCACACATTTAAGAAACCCTCCACTTTTCTTTTCACATTTCGCTTTTCCTGAAACTGTATCCGATGCTCTGGCAGTAAGAAACGCCTACTTGGTGCTTGACTTTGTTAAACTGGTAACCTTCCAATTTTCCCATTGATTAATTCTAGTAGGTCCTCCATTGGCTCTCAGATCCCATGCACCTCACTGTCTGAGTGGAAATTCCCCATCCTCACATCTGTGAATGGCCTTCAGCTGGCAGTGAGCCAACTCCCTTAGCACAACTGAGTGGCAAAAGGCCTCTGGCTTAAAATGGGAAACCTGGAAAACAGTTCAAGTGTGTTAACCAGAGTCTCAATAATCTTAATCATTTTTCATATTATGATTCTATTAGATCCAATTAATTCTGAATATTTATTTGAAAACAGCTACTCCATGGTTGAAATTACTTTCCCTTCCCTCAGAAATTGTCCAACTCAACAAATTCCAGTTATGTACCGTTTGACACAATCACTTTGGTAGTTCTCTGTCATAGTTCCATTTAAAAAAAAAAAATCGCAATAGTTTTTAAAAGGGCGTGAATAATGAATAATATTTATCCAGATAAACAAAAATCTATTGAAATACAAAGAACAGCATTGCTGAAATCTTGAGCAAAACACAGTGCTGGAGGAACTCAGCGAGTCATGTGGAGAATGGACAGGTGACGTTTTGGGTTGGGACCCTCCACTATTCCTTGCAAGGCTTTATCCTGCCCCCCACCTCTCTTTGCCAGCTTTCTCTCCCTTCCGCAATTTTTTTTTTCAGATCTATCTGGAAATCATCCAACTCCCCACCAAACCAGATTCACCAATGATGATGTGAATCTGGTTCACATCATCATTCACCATGTCTGTTCAGCTTAGGTTTGAAACTGTGAGCTGAAAATGTTATGCTTGGAATATTATCTAAAGTACAAGTTTCACTCTAGCAAAGGGGTCTGAAGCAATGTGGAGAAAGGTGAATAGGCAGATTTAAATCATTAGCATTCAACAAGAAAGCCTTTGGGGATGTTGAAACAATGGTGTTGAGAACTAAATGAAAAGTGATCGTGAAACAGGTTTTTTTTTACATGAGGACCTTAGGGCAAGAAAAGGACAAGATAGTAAAATGTAAGTTCAGGACTGATATCTGGAAGCACACCTTCAAAAAATGAGAAATCAATACTTGGAAAGATTATCAGTTTTTGCAGTGGAGGCAAAGCTTCTGATGTTTTGATGGAGAGATTTTGCTTTTCTATGGAAAGATGAGTTGAATAACATGCTTACATTGTACTTCATGAGAACAGCTATTAATTGTTTTAATATTTTATTAAGCACATTAACTTGAGGGATCAATGCTTTGGATGAGAACATACAGGGCAAGATTAGCAAGTTTGCTGATGATACAAAAGTGGGTGGTTTTGCAGATAGTGGAGATGGTTGTGAACGATTGCAGCAGGATCTGGCTCAATTGACCACGTGAGGTGAGGAATGGTTGATGGAATTTAATACAGAGAAGTGAGGTGTTGCATTTTGGGACTTCTTACAAGGGCATGACCTACACAGTGAATGGTAGGCCTCTGGGGAGTTTTGTAGAGTAGAGGGATCTAGGAGTGCAGGTGCATGGTTCCTTGAAGGTCGAGTCGCAGGTAGAAAAGGTGGTCAAAAATGCTTTTGGCACAATGACCTTCATTAGTCAGAGTATTGAGTATAGAAGTTGGGAGATCATGTTTCAGTTGTATAAAAAAGTTGGTGGAGACTGCATTTAGAGTATTGTGTTTAGTTCTGGGCACCATGTTATAGGAAAGATATTGTCAAACTTGAAAGGGTTCAGAAGAAGATTTGAGGATGTTGCCGACCAGAGGGTCTGAGCTATAGGGAGAGGTTGAGTAGGCTGGTTCTCTATTCCTTTCAGAGCAGGAGGAAGAGGGGTGATCTTATAGAGGTGTATAGAATCAGGAGGAATAGATTGGATAGATGCACAGAATCTCCTCCCCTGAGTAGGGGAATCGTGACCAGAGGACATAGGTTCAAGGTGAAGGGGAAAAGATTTAATAGGAATCTGAGGAGTAACTTTTTCTCACAAAGGGTGGTGAGTGTATGCAACAAGCTGCCAGAGGAGGTAATTGAGGCTGGGACTATCCCAATGTTCAAGAAATAGTTAAACAGGTACATGGAGGTAATTGAGGCTGGGACTATCCCAATGTTCAAGAAATAGTTAAACAGGTACATGGATAGGACAAGTTTGGAAGGATATCGACCAAACACTGGCAGGTGGGTCTAGTGTAGGCCGGTGTGGGCAAGTTGGGCCAAAGGGCCTGTTTCCACTATCTGTTTATAACTCTACGGAAGAGAACTAGTAGGAAACTTTCACAACATCAAGATATTCTAAAGCAATTTACAACCAATTGCCTCAGTTGGAAAATAACAGCACAGAACAATGAACTATATAATCATTTGTCAAAATTAATGAACATTCTATGTGAGGGGAAATTTCTCACTTGAAATAATGTTCATTCTGCCTAATTTGAAATGAATTCTGCTGAATCTAGTGTTGGCTGATTGTTCCCATTTCAACCATTTCCATTGTGATGGCACATCTTCAGTCAACAGGGAAAACAACCCATCCATCATTAATCTGTCTCGCTTCGCACACATGTCCTCAACTTGTAATGTTGTGGACATGTGACCCCCTTACCAGGGTCCTGAGACCCCTTACCATACCATGCGTAAGAGAAACAAAAATGTAACGATACATTCACCCACACAGATATCTTCAGCAATGTATAAACAGTTATGTGGTCTCTTCAGCATAGTTGAAGCAGCTTTGGAGCTGCTCCCTCACAGCCCTAAAACCTAGGTTCAATGCTAACCTTCAGTACTGTCTATTGTGGAGTTTTGTATGCTTTCCCTGTTAACACATGGGTTTTCCACCAAGTGCTTCCAGGTTCCTCCCAGACAAGCTTACTGCCGTAATCGCTTTTAGGATTTGGCAAAGGACAGATAAGCAGTGATGACAGTGCTGGTAGCGCATAACATTTTAAAAAACATCACAGAGTGCTAGAGTAACTCAGCAGGTCAGGCAGGAACTCTGGAGAACATGGATCGATGACATTTCAGGAAGGGACCCTTCTTCACACTCACAGTTTGTGTTTCAAGAGACTCGGACCCTTGTCTTTCCATCAGTGATATTTCAAATTGTGAATACCTGAAAATTTAGGATTGAATCCTGTGGCATTCCATTAGTTATAGTCTAGCAACATCCCACTCATTATGGTCCTCCAAACTGACAATATGCTCTTTATTTATACTTTGTCTTTGAAGTATCGTCTGTCTTCAATAACATGTTACCCCCAATTCCGTTCGCCATTTTTTAAAAACTAATTAACCTGTTATCTCAGCAGCCAGCTTGTTTAGAACCCTGGGATCCCTTGGACCAGAGACCGACTCAAAGCTTCTCCTGATCTCTCTCTCTCTTACACAAAGGCTTACAAAGATAACTGTAAATGTAAAAATTCAGGATTTTAAAAGAAAAAAAAGCAAACATAAAGAACTTACTTGGCAAGTCCCAGGAGACATGAAAAAATCTTCTAAAATACTACATTCCTGCTCGCCTAGCCGTTTCGGTTTTCTCCTCTTGTCAGCATTTTCTCCTAGGAATTCTAAACTGATCAATATTCCTGCTTGCTCACAGGACAGCAAAATGTTTATTTCATCAGTATCTTTTCTGCTGCTTTAACTCATTTTAATCATAGAATTTTGTATTAAACTTACTTTTGAATTTCAAAGTATAAAGAATAAGGAGGCTACTTTATCACACTTCCTCACTTGCTTTGGGTGAAAGAAAATCAGGATTACCCACGTCTGAGCCATAATAAGAGCATCAGCCTCACTATTTCATTACTGGGCTGTAATCCTTAAATAACAACTGCTATATATCCACTGGAACTGCTTCCATTATCAATTTTTTTGTGTGGTTACTATCATAAAGATTCGAGGATATTAAAAATTAAATTCCTTTCCTGGATTTTACATTTATTAGCAGCTTTTAATACAGCCAGCTCAGCAATTTCAGAAAGCAATCCATCGAGTAATACGTTAACATTCATCTGCCCGGCAGCACCATGCATGCTTACTGACTGGTAGTGCCTTTTGGCTAATAGTAAACTTTGATTTAAATATTCTTACTCGTGTTTTCCAAATCCCTCTGTGATCTCTGAACTTTACCACATCTCCAGAAACCCCATCCCTAATATTTGATTTTCTGAAAGGGCACCACCTGCCAAGATAGCCGACTCCTCGAATTCGAGCTTCATGACCATTTGGGAATTGAATTATTCCACCAACAGTGGTCATGCCTACATCTAACTTCCCACAACACTTTATCCCATGTGAATGTATGTCTTACAACGGAAGGATAGCTTGAGGTCCCCGGCTGGGTGTGAGGGGCGTGAGAGCTATTGGGACAGGTGTTACATCTCCTGCGATTGCAGTGCAAAGTACTGGTGGAAGAGGTGGTTTGGGTGGGAAGGGATAAGTGAATCAAGGAGGGAGTAGTCTCTGCATATAGAAACATAGAAACATAGAAAATAGGTGCAGGAGTAGGCCATTCGGCCCTTCGAGCCTGCACCGCCATTCAATATGATCATGGCTGATCATCCAACTCAGTATCCTGTACCTGCCTTCTCTCCATACCCCCTGATCCCTTTAGCCACAAGGGCCACATCTAACTCCCTCTTAAATATAGCCAATGAAATGACCTCAACTACCCTCTGTGGCAGAGAATTCCAGAGACTCAACATTCTCTGTGTGAAAAGTGTTTTCCTCATCTCGGTCCTAAAGGAATTCCCCCTTATCCTTAGACTGTGACCCCTTGTTCTGGACCTCCCCAACATCGGGAACAATCTTCCTGCATCTAGCCTATCCAACCCCTTAAGAATATATCAGAAAGGGATCAGGATAGGATGTTGCTGTCCAAATAGAAATTAAATGCAGATCTCCTGCATCATCACAGTGACTATACCGCAAAGTGTTGGGTACATTTTAGGATGCCCTGAGGTTATTAAATGTAACTGTAGAAATGTGCATTTCTTTCTGGAGGCTGCTCCATATAGGTTGGTCAAGGGAGCAACATTCACAGCGGGTTCACTGACTGAAGAGCTCAACATTACCATATGTTAGAAGTGATCATCGGCAGTTATACAGGTTACCTGATTGCTATCGCTTGTAAATTCTCAAATCATACAAATGAACCAGGCCCTGTCTTTTTTAAAGCAAAACAGAAAATGCTGGAGGAACTCAAACACCAATCAAAACACCCCTCCTCATGTATCCACCCCATCACTTGTCAGGTTTTTCCCGCCCCTACCTCTCTTTTCCAGCTTTCTCCTCCCTACTCCAATCAGTCTGAAGGGTCCCAATCCTAAATGTTGCCTGTCCATTCCCTCCATCAATGCGCCCGAACCTGCTGAATTCCTCAGCACGTTTTTGCTTTGTTCAAGATTTCCAGCATGTGCAGTTCCTTGTGTCCCCTTTTGTCTTTATAACAACAAACTATTTTCTTAACTTCGATAGCACATTCAGAAGCGACGCACGGGTACAACTGTCTAGTGGATTTAAATGTGACTTGAATGTTGGAGATTTAGAGGGCATGTTCTATGGGATATTTCCATTTTAATCGCGTACATTTTCTCCTTATTTTTAAATGTGATTTCTTCATGTTTGTCATTTTTTTAAAGTGGCATGGGGTTAAAAAATGGTGAAGCACAAGTGACTGCAGATGCTAGAATCTGTTGCAAAAAAAAGGGAAGCAGTGAGAAGAACTCAAGAAGTTAAGTAGCATCTGTGGAAGAGAAATGGACAGTTGACATTCCAGGTCGAGACCATAAGTAGTTTGATAAGCCTAGAAATGTAGAAGAAAAATATTAGAATGGCTTCAACAGATTGGAGGTATAATAATTTACAGCATAATAGTTATATGGGCAAATTTACTATTTTAAAGTTGGTCACTGGATTTATACTAGGAAAATGAGCTAAAGGGAGAAACGCAATAAAAGGAAGTAATGAGATACAATACGATAGAACTTTATTCATCCCAGGAGGGAAATTGGTCTGCCAAACAGTCATAAAACACACTTATAAGATACATGAAACATGAAATTAGATTGGGGATGTGCAAAGATTGGGGGGGGGGGGGGGGGGGGGGGGGGGGGAGAGGGAAGAGGGGCAAGGGGAAATCAATCTACCATATCCATGGACTGAAGGGTTGGAGGAGGTGTATCAGTTTGATTTGCCACAGGGAAAAAGCATCTGTGGCGTTCGTGCTACAATACCTTGTGCCAAAAAGCCAGCTTGGACAGGGATTCTGGATCTCATGGGAATGTTCGGCCAAACGATCTTAGACAAGTGGGAGATCTACATCAAAACTTACTGCACCGACATTGGCATGAGCTCTCTGGTTAGGGTTGATGTTTGCCAAAAAGTTTAAAGTAGAGGGGTACTTAATAAAATAGGGGATAGTTGTCTGATGTCATCAGAAGGACTTGGAAGAACAAACCTTGTTGACGATAATATAGGGAATGATGATGGAAAAAAATGTGTTCTGATGCAAGATTTTGAATATACAGATTCTTGAATAAAAAAATTATTGTTTTTAAACGAAACAACAAAGGGGGAAAAAAAAATAAAAAATATGTTTGACAAGACTTTCAAGAAATCACCAGAATTTTTCATGCTAAAAACAAAACCAGCTGTCCTAAAGGTCCCACTTGCAAGTTGCAAGTATAGGGGAAAGGGACACACAGAGAGAAAAGTGACAAAAGGAGGGTGTAACAATGATCAGGAAAGATAAAAAAAACAGGCAGAGAAAATAGGCAGAGGAAAACAGAGAGTAAAAAAAATGGAGAGGGAAGACAAGTAGAGAAAAGAGAGATTGAAAAAGAAAATATGCAACCAAAAGCAAGAGAGAGAGACACGTGGGAACATTCTCAACCACCCCCTGCACTGCCTGGGGCAGTTCCACTTTTAATATTCACAACAAAAAAATTTCTATTTTGAACCACCTATGAATACGGAGTTAGCCTTTGAAGGAGCTAGTCTTCATAAAGTCGCTCTCTGTGCTTCTATATTTTTCTCTGGAGGTTATTTGATATAAAATCTCACTAAAGAACTGTTCTATCTAAAACCCTTGACTAAATGTTTTGTCACACATAAGCTGGTATTTTGATGTTATCAATTCACGTATATGATTCTAAAATATGTCACAGCAGAATTAGGATTGAAAACCCAAGAAATGTGAGTGGTGCCCTGTAAACAGTCAACAGCTGGCAAATTTGTGGGTTTGGAGTTAAACATGGCCTGTGGGAATACTACTCTCTATGGGGGCCTTGTCCAGGTTTGTGTTCTGATGGCAAGTACTTCAGGATGGGGAGTGTGGGGCAGACATGGAGTCTGAGAGTTAGGTGTCAAAGCTTGGTAAGTTTTGTCCTTCAGGGTTATTATGTCAGACCAGGGGCACTGGGGGGAGTTGTTTAGTGAAACTTGTCTGTGAGATAAATTGGAGAGTCTGGCAAGGCTGAGCATTTAGGAAGATTGTCTCAAACCTTGAGATCCACCAGAGGTTTGGAGGCAAATACTCGGATGGTAAAATATCTAGTGGATGGGGCTCATAAGTATTGCTGGGGATGGTGGGGCTCATTGAGGAAGGGCTGCCGTTACTGATTACCAGCCGAAGGCATCATGGGTTGGGGCTGAGAATGCTAGCCCTTTAAACCCATTGCTTTGGGGACTGCCGGGTCCTGCATTCATTGATTCCTTCCCAAGTGATTTGGCCATAAATATTGTGGAAAATTGGATGCGATTTGGAGCAGGTTCACTTCGTTGTGTCACTCAGCCTGAACTGAGGAAAGCCCATTTACTCGTTGACAAAGGGCAAGCAATTACCAATGGGGATTTAACTCAGTTCCTCAGGAAAAAAAGGAACCATGTGGAGGTTGTCAAAAAATGGAATTACTGTGAGGTGGTCACACCTAAGGTACAGGCAGGAAGTTGATAGATGCCACAAAGAAAAAGCAGTAGGCAGCAAGTGCAGGAATCCCCTGGGGCCATTCACCTCGACAACTGATATACCCTTTTTAGATGATTATAGGTGGCAGAGAACCAGTAATGG
>CM069152.1:22412891-22613341 GCA_035221665.1 Okamejei kenojei
CAGCAATGTTGGAAGTGGCCATTTCGTTGGTCTGGCTGGGAGTGGTGCTTCAGCTGGCATTGCTGTCAGTGTCTACGAGTGGAGTGTAAGTTATTTACTCGTCAAAAAATCAAACTATAGAATTCAGCCACGGAAGCAGATGTACTGGAATAGGCATTAGTCACTTAAACCTGTTTTGCCATTCACTCAAATTAAAACTGAGCCTATCACCTCATCACTGAGATACACCATCCCAGGTAACATCCTGGCGAATCCTATCGACACCCTCTCCTGTCCAATCATGTCCTTAGTGGAGTGTGGTCATCAGAACTATACGCAGTACTCCAGCTGTGCCATTATCACTATGAGCTTCTTGGTCTTATATTCTACTGCCCAGCAAGTATCACATATGCATTCTTCACCATCTTATCTACGTTTGTAGCCATCTTTAGGGATCCTTAGATGTGAACTCTGAAGTCCTTAATATTTATTGTATGTGTTATCCTTTATTAGGCTTAACAAAGTGCATCACCTCAATTCTATCAGAATTAAATTCCATCGCCCATTGATTTGCCCATCTAATGATTGATATCATCCTCTAGCTTACCATTGCACTCTTCACAGTCAACAGCATCAATTTTGGTGTGTGGTCTGGAAACTTATTAATCAAACCTACCACTTTTTAATCTAAATTTGTATTACGTGTGATAATAAATGTTCCACCACTGATCCCTGTGGTACATCACTGTCACAAGCCTCCTATCATAAAAAATATCCTCCACCATCATCCTCTGTCTCCTATTACCAAGCCAATTCTGGATTCAATATGCCAACTTACTTTGCATCCCATGGGCTCTAACATTCTGGACTAGTTTGGAACAGCTCACATGCTACAATGGGCTATAAAGTGAAGTTAGGCAGTAGCAATGGCATCAATACATCTCTCCCCGACAAGCTCAATGCATTCTATGTTCAGTTTGAACAGAAGGTTGGTGGAATTACATTATCCGCCCGACAGCTTTGAGTGCCCCTGTACTCATGGTTACTAATACAGATGTCCGATCGCTCTTCCTAAGAGTGAATGTGCAGAAAGACTTTGGGCAGATTGAGTCATTGGCCGTAAGAAAACCACTATCACAAATTAAAGCAGTAACTTGCCTTAAAGACTACCATCAGGTAGCACTGGCATCCATCATCATGAAGTGCTTTGAGAGTCTGATCATGGTGCACATTAACTCCAGTCTCCCAGATATCCTTGATCCACTGCAGAAACAAGGGAACTGCAGATGCCGGTGTACAAAAAAAGACACAAAGTAGTGGAGTAACTCAGTGGGTCAGGCACTGGAGAACATGGATAGGCAATGTTTTGGGTCGGGACCCTGCTTCACACTAATTGTAAGACAGGGGGAAGAAAGCTGCAAGAAAGGAGGGGCAGGACAAAGCCTGGCCAGTAATAGGTGGATATAGGTGAGGGCGGTTTTTGATAGGCGGATGGTTGGACAAAGGCCAAAGATGAAAAGATGGAAGATGTGAGACAAAAGGATTGCAGTTGCGAATTGTGAAACTGGAGGAAGGAATGTAGTTTTAAGGGGAGGGGAAGGAGAGAAAGAGGTGTGGGGGCAGTTGGGGCACTGGGGAGAGAGGGAAATGGGGGTAAAACAAAGGGAGATGAAAGTTGGGAAAGAAGAGGGGGTTGTAGTTACCTAAAATTAATCCATTTGATCCACTGCAGTTCGCCTCTTATCGCAACAGGTTCAAGGCTAATGCCATATCTCTGGCTCCTGCTCTTGGCCCTGGAACACCTGAATAATAAGGACCCCTATGCCAGAATCTTATTTATTGACTTTAGCTCTACCATCAACACCATAATCCCAACCAAACATGTCCAAACTCTTAGATCTAGGACCACTGGATCCTTTACTTCTTGGCCAGTAGACCACAATCAGTGAAGGTAAAACATCCTCCACGATTATTGTCAATACTATTGCCCCACAAGGATGCATTTTCCAACCCCTATTCTACTTCCTATACACTCGCAATTGTGCGACCACTTTCTGCTCTAACTCCATTTACAAGTTTGCAGAAGACACCACCACAGTGGGCCGGATCACAAACAATGACTTGATGGAATACAGGCAGGAGATAGAGAACTTAGCAACATGGTGTCAAGACAACAACCCCTCCCTCAACATAGAAACAAAGAACTGTGGATGCTGGTTTATACCATAGATAGACACAAAGGGCTGAAATAATTGGGAATTCATGTTACAGTTGTATAAAACATTGGCAAGTATGCAGCAGAAGAATCTAAGGGAAGGGTGCAGATCCGCTTCAATTTGGTAGAAATTTTGTGCCTAGTGAAGGGCAGCTCTTTTTCCAGCGGTTAAGACGATATCACAACGACCAGATTTCTGATATATCTTTTTATCATTTACTCTCCAGGGAATGTATGCCTTGATGATGCTCGCCTGGCTCTTTCTTCCCATATACATTGCAGCTGGAGTAAGACATTTGTTCTTTTTACAGTTTATATTTTCATGGTGATCACTGATGTGTTTTCTGGTTCAATTCACTTAGGAAATAAAAGTTTCTTTAAGATGAATGTGGGAGCGAATTAGCAAAATCCATGCAGATTTCTTGATCAGGCCCATTGTGACTCAATGTAATCTTAACTAAATCTGTTTGGTTTATTTGGTGGGTGTGATATTGGGGAGAAGTGGGAAGGTCTTTCGTTAAACTCAAAATTGCATTTTCAAAACAGCAGCTCTGCTTGTTATTAACTGTGCGGCCCCTACAGCCTGTCTGTCTTTTTTTTAATTTTTTGTCTAGTTAAATGTAGTTGTTCCTGTTTTTTTTGTACTGTTTTTAACTGTGTATATGTGGGGGGTGGGTGGGGGGGGGGGAAGGGGGAAACTTTAAAAATCTCTTTTCTGCACGGGAGACCCAACTTTTTCCCTGTCGGGTCTCTGTTGTCGTTGGGGCCTAGTACCATGGAGTGGCCTCCGACTGGGACGACCTGGGGGCTCCAGTCACGGAGCCTGCGGAGCTGCAGACTTACCATCGTGGGGCTGGCCGGCCTCGAGCGTGGGGAGCGGTGGTGGCTTGCTGCTGTGGCCCGACCCCGGAGCTCGGAGGCTCCAGCTGCAGCTGCAGGTCCGGTTGACTGTCGGGATATCAGGAGCTCGCGGGTCCGGGTGAGAGACCGCTTTTCGGAGCTCCTGCAACGCAACTTCTCCAGCCCATGTCGCGGGGTTGGAATGACCCGGAGCGGGGCCATACATCACCCGGCGCGGCTTTAATGGCCACGGGCCATTTCAGCGCCCCCCGGAGGGCTCCAACTTTGTGACTTTTAGGCCTGGAGCAGGGCCGTACATCACCCGGCGCAGGCTCAACTTAACATCGTGGGACTTAACATCGTCCACCTGGGCTTCAACATCGGGAGAGAAACGGTGCAGGGGAGAGAAAAGACTTTGCCTTCCGTCACAGTGAGGAGGAGATTCACTGTGATGGCTGTATTCTGTAAATTGAATTGTTTGTGTGTCGTGTAGGAATTGTGTTGTTTGTATGGCTGTGGAAACGGAGTTTCGTTTGAGCCTCTCTGAGGTTTGAATGACAAGTAATAAAATCTAAAAAAATCTAAATCTTATCTAAAAATGTAACTGCTTCTTGCATTTACTAGAGAACGGTTTCAGTCCTCATAGAAAATCTCCGCAGGACATATAAAATTACAACACTGTTGCGGACGCGGAGTTGTCCATTAAAGAACGAGGTAGACATGAAGTTTGTCCAAAATTCTTGTTCTTTATTGTTAGACTAATCCTCCTCACTCACCAAACCCGTGCGCACGCGATTAACCCTTAAATACTCCCCAGGGGCACCCATAACCACACCGTGACCCCTACCTCTCGTCACCGGTGCACGTGACCGCCCCCCAAGAGCCGAAGATTATGTACAGTGCGTGCCCACCACCCGGTGCTGCCACATTACCACCCCCCCCCCCCCCCCCAGAACCGGAGGCACAAAAATGGACGGACAGCTGAACGAGGCAGCCGGACCTCGTACCGACGTCCACACGCAAAGGTTTATTTTCTGGTAAGGATGAACTAGGTGGGACCCGAGATGGTGGACGCCCTCGACCTGAGCGGGCCACCAGGACTGGCTCGCTCAGGTCCAAATGGGCCACCAATACGGCTCCCCCCCCCCAACCCCCTTGTCCAATCCAAAAGTCGTGGGCCCATGCCGTAGCACCCGAAAAGGACCTTCGTAAGAGCACTGTAAGGGCGATCTGTGTGTGTCGCGGCGGAGGAAGACATACTGACAGTCCGCAAGAGCCGGCGGTGTGTGAGATGGAGCGACACCATGCCGAGACGTTGGGACAGGAGATAGGGCGCCGACCCTCTCCCGCAGTCGGACCAACATGGATGACGGCGATTCCTGGGGGCTGACAGCGGTTGGGATAAACTCCCCAGGCACGGTTATTGGAACGCCGTAAACCAACTCGGCCGATGAAGCCTGCAAGTCATCCTATGGGGCGATGCGAATCCCCAGCAGGACCCACGGCAACTCGTCCATCCAACCGGGACCGGTGAGGCGAGCCCTCAAAGCATCCTTAAGCCTGCGGTGGATATGTTCCACCAACCCATTCTACTGAGGGTGAGGCTGTCAACAGGCGAGCCATTGCTGACCACAGCTCCGACGTGAATTGGGCACCACAGTCGGATGAGATGTCCAGTGGTTTCCCGAAACGGGCAACCCAATAGGCCACCAGGATACATGCGCAGGACAAAGTCGAGGTGTCAACAAGCGGGATGGCCTCTGGCCACCGGGTGAAACGGTCCACCACCGTAAGCAAGAGTGAAATGCCGCGGGACGGAGGGGAGCGGCCCTAAGATATCCATGTGGACATGGCCGAAACGTCGGCGAAGTCTTGTACTGGCGCGTCTCATCGTTGGTTACCCCGCAAACGATGAATTGTGATTTGGCCTGCTGGAACCATATCTGCGGCTGGGCGGTCCAGTAGCTCGGCAGCTTCAGGGCGACAGCGCTGATTTGGGCCTGGTCGGCGGTGGCGAAGGGTTGGGCGCAGGCGCAGTGCAGTTTTTCTTCCAGAATAACTATTCAGACATGAAGTTTGTCCGAATTTTCTTGTTCTTTATTGTTAGACTAATCCTCCTCACTCACCAAACCCGTGCGCACGCGATTAACCCTTGAATACTCCCCAGGGGCAATCACGACCACACCATGACCCCTACCTCTCGTCAGCGGGACACGTGACCCCCCCAAGAGCTGAAGGTTATGTACAGTGTGCAGCCCACCACCCGGTGTTGCCAGAACACCAGAACAGGTCCTTTGGCCCACAATGTCTATGCCAAACATGATGCCAAGTTGAACTAACCTCCTCTATCCCACCACTGGCCACATCTTCCCATCTCCTTCCCTTTCGGCTTTCCGCAGAGACCACTCCCTCCGTAACTGCCTGGTCTATTCATCCCTTCCCACCCAAACCACCCCCTCCCCTGGTACTTTCCCTTGCAAACGTTGGAAATGCTACACTTGTCGCTTTACCTCCCCCCCTTGACTCCATCAAAGGACCTAAGCAGTCTTTCAAGGTGAAGCAGAGACCAAGCGCAGGCTTGGCGATCGCTTTGCCCAACACTTCCGCACAGTTCGCAATAACCAACCTGATATCCCGGTGGCTCAGCACTTCAACTCCCCCTCCCATTCCAATTCCGTCCTTTCTGTCCTGGGCCTCCTCCATGGCCAGAGTGAGTCCCACGGCAAATTGGAGGAGCAGCACCTCATATTTCGCTTGGGTAGTTTACACCCTAGCGGTATGAACATTGACTTCTCCAATTTCAGGTAGTCCTTGCTTTCTCCCTCCTTCCCCTCCCCTTCCCAACTCTCCCACAGCCCACTGTCTCCGTCTATTCCTTTCTTATTCCCGCAGCCCCCACCCCCCCACCCCCACATCGCTGAAGAAGAGTCTCAAACCGAAACATCACCTATTCCTTCGCTCCATAGATGCTGCCTCACCCGCTGAGTTTCTCCAGCACTTTTGTCTATCTATCTGCACGTGATTCATATCGTTCCATTCCCTGCATATCCACGTGCATATCTACTAAAAGCCTCTTAAATGGCACTATTGTATCAGCTTCCTATTGTATCATTATTGTATCAGCTTCCAATCGTATCTGGTAGGCATATTATAGAGAATATATTTGCTGGGGTTCAATATATGGGATTACTTTTACAATCCAGCATAGACCCAATGGGCAGATTAGGTATCCTGTATCTCAATGAGGAAGTAAAAAATTGCTTGAATAAGATGGAGTTTTATAGTCGACCAACAACCCTGAACATGTTCGAAGACAAAGTCTATTAGTTTCATAAATGCTGTTTTTGGAATTCTTGTCACAGAACATTGTTTTATATTATGATTTGATCATAATGTGCTCACTCTCCCCAATCAAAACCATGCATGGCAAGAGTATTTTGATTGTGACTGAGTCACAAGGAGACCAGAGTTATAGATGTTAAAGGTCTTTATACAACGCAAGCAGATATTCTGGATGAGTCTCTGTCTTGTAGAGTCTGAAGAGTCTTCTCCAATTCAAAGCACATTGAGTTTTTTATACTCTTAAATATAAATATATCAGCAGTTTTGAATATGATTTCAATAGTTAAAGTTGCATAGTTTACCAGTATTTTGGATGCAGACAAATAGTTCCATTGAATTACATATTTACAGTGGGAGTACATTGTAACTGGCAAGACACTTCTGAATAATAAAACATAGAACATAGGACAATGCAGCACAGGAACAGAGCCTGTTGCTCTGTTCATGTCCATGCTATCCACAATGTCCATGCTGAATATGATGCCGTTAAATAATCTCCTTTGCATGCATGTGATCAATATCTCTCCATTCACTGCATATCCATGTGCCTATCAAAATTCATCTTAAATGCCACCATCATATCTGCCCCACTCCCACCCCTTAAATGTTCAAATACCTTTGTTGTCATAGTGTCATACAATGTGGAAATTAACCCGACGTGCCCACACTGACCAACATGTCCCTTCTTAACTAGTCCAACCTGCCTGCGTTTGGTCCATATCCCTCTAAACCTATCCTATCCATGTACCTAAATGTTTCTTAAATGTTGCGACAGTACCTGCCTCAAATACCTCCTCCGGCAGCTCGTTCCATGTACCCACCACCTTTTGTGTAAATAAGTTACCCCTCAGGTTCCTATTAAATCTTTCCCCAATCACTTTAAACCTATGTTCTCTGGTTCTTGATTCCCCAACTCTGGGCATTTACCTGATCTACTCCTCTCACATTTGTACACCTCTATAGGATCACCCCTAGTGAATGTTTCCACTAGTGGAAGAGTCTAGGACTAGCGGTCATAGCCTCAGAATTAAAGGACGTTCTTTTAGGAAGGACATGAGGAGGAGTTTTTTTAGTCAGAGGATGGTGAATCTGTGGAATTCTTTGCCACAGAAGCTTGTGGAGGCCAAGTCAGTGGATATATTTAAGGCAGAGATAGATAGATTCTTGATTAGTACGGGTGTGAGAGGTTCTGGGGAGAAGGCAGGAGAATAGAAACATAGAAAATTGGTGCAGGAGTAGGCCATTCTGCCCTTTGAGCCTGCACCACCATTCGATATGATAATGGCTGATCATCCAACTCAGTATCCTGTACCTGCCTTCTCTCCATACCCCCTAATCCCTTTAGCCACAAGGGCCACATCTAACTCCCTCTTAAATATAGCCAATGAACTGGCCTCAACTACCTTCTGTGGCAGAGAATTCCAGATTTTCTCATCTCGGTCCTAAAAAACGTCACCATTTTCAAAATGTTGTGTTAAAATATTATGTCAAAATGTTGTGTTAAAATAAATTACGAGAGTTATTTAAAATCTTCTGAAGATTTCTGAACCCCAGACACTCAAAGATGTCTGATGCCTGTTTTGATGTTGGCCAATTAACATATGTTTGGCTGATGTCTATGATAATGTTTCATAGTCATGGCAGTCTACAAACCATATCTCTTAAGTAGTGGCCCACTGTGGGTCAGGAGCCTGTAATTTGTAGACAGTGCTGTTTGTTTACAAGTAGATGTTCTTTTAATTCCAATACTGTTTGCATAGTTACTAGTTTCTGTTTACCTAATGGCTACTATATCTTAAACTTTACAATTAGTCTATGGAAGCTTTGGCCTAACAACAAGGATTAATTTGAAGGCCCAAAATAACTTAACTGAATTAACTGTTCCCTTGCCTCCAGCCTCCTTGCACTTTAAATGAAAATGCAAGCCAGGATGTTGATCTGCCATTGAAATAGTAGCTCTGGAGCCCAAAGCAAACAGAACATGACCAGGGTCAATGTGTCGAGGATGAGACAGACCTGGCTGTCGTGGTCATCATCAGTGAGCTAAGTGGGTTGGCATGAGGATGGTCAGGCAAACGTTTGATGTTGGGGGCAGATGTTAAAGTGCATGTCAGGGTAAACAGGGAGCCCAAGCTTAATGGAGTGCTGTAGGAGTTAGAGACTAGGGCATTGCTGGGCAGTTATACAAAACTAGGCCTCTCAGAATGTTCGACTCACTGTGTCATGTAAAGGCAAACACCCTCCAAAGTTTACACTACTAGGTTGTGCCTTTTCCACACTGGACATTTCTGGAATCTGCTGCAGTGATCTTTGGACACTTTCCATGTTCTGGGGGAGATATGCGTTATCTCTTAGCGCTTAATACTCGAGGCTACAGTGGTGTCTTCCTGGGAATGCTGTATTATGAATGGCAAGATTGCAGACCAGATGCCTCATATAAGTTCACAGAGCCACATTCGATTGTGTCATGTTTATCCAATCAAACTCAATTTTACCCAAAGGAGATCACATTGGCAATTACTTTGTCCAATTGTTGGCCACATTACACATGCACACACACACACACACACACACACACACACACACACATCTCTTATTGATTAGTCATGACTATTGGTACCAACAGATCAAATTATAAGGTGCTGCACTCACCCCTTTAGACCACTGGAATCGCTATGTCATGAATTCATGCTGGATGAGCCCACAAAACCTTGTGACTGAATGAGCCACACGATGACTGGAACTGTGGATATAACAGGGCTTTTTTTCAGCACCAGCCAATGTTCAGGAGGCTTGGTGGGAGACTCTCGCCTCATAATATTTCATGGAAGAATCTTTCTGAACAAGGTAGACTAAGGATTTATACTTTTAAAGCACCACGATGACAACAAGTGTATAAATAGGTCGTTACCATTATAATTACATAGCTTATTTCAATATATAAGGATGTCAATGAGTGGTCCATAGAAGTGCATGTACATAATCAGAGTACATCTCACAGACAAGACTATCTTTGAATATTCAAACATTCTTGTCGAGATGACTCTGGATATGCAAACACCCCAAATATTAATTGACAAAGCAAATATATCTTCAGTTATATGTTAAGTAACAGGACAGCCACATAATCCCTTCCCCGATTTCATTCTGAGTCTATTAATATAATTATTTTTCTATTATTCCCCTGTGTGTGATTTACCCTGGATAACTTTTGGTACCACAAGTTAGTGAGAATAGAAATAGAAGGAAAAGTCAGGTAAAGGCACAAGGAGATGGGCTTTAGGTTCCTGGATTATTGTGGTCATTTCTAGAGGAGGTGGGAGTTGTACACGAGGCTTACATTGCACCTAAACCAGAAATGGACCAACATCCTTGTCCAGATACTGGTTTACACAAAAGGATACAAAGTGCTGGAGTAACTCGTTGGGTCAGGCAGTGTCTCTGGAGTAACATGGATAAAATAAGTTTTGGGACAGGACTGGGTCTCTTTTTTAATATCCTTGTGGGGAGTTTAAACAGTGGGGAATGGGGCTCAGAGCAGATGTTCAGATGGAGACGTACTGTCAGCTAAAGGAGAAAACATTCGTATATAGACAGAGCAGAAAATGCACCAGTGGAGCATATCAAGCTAAATTGCTTATATTTTAATGCAAGGAATTAAAATAGTAAAGTAGATTAACTCTAAACTTTAATTAACACATGGGATATAACATTGCTGTCATCACTGTGACATGGTACAAAGCCGAGCAGGTCTAGCAACACAGAATCCCTTGGTATAAAAAGTTTAGGTGAGATAGAGAGGGAGTGAAAGAGATAAAAGAGAAAGTGGTGTTACATTGTTAGTCAAGGTAGGCATTACTTCAGTATACAGGGAGGATACCTCAAAGGCACTTCAAATGCGGCCATATGTATGGAGATTAGGTACAAAAAGGGGATTGTCACATTGCTGGGGGTGTATTACAGATTTACTAACAGTCAATAGGCGATAGCTGACATATAGCAAAACATAAAGTGCTAAGGAAACTCAGTGGGTTACGCAGCATCGGGGGAGGATTTGGACGGGTGGCGTTTCAGGTCAGGGCACTTCTTCACACTGATCCATAGCTGAACGTGTGTAGGAAATAGCAGAGAGATGTTATAAACAGGATTATAGTAGCAGGGGTTTTCAATTTCCAAAATGTTTACTGTTTGCCTTAGCCTGAAAGGCTCGGTGGACGCAAAGGTTTTGTGGAGAGCTTTATGATGTAGCATGTAGATAAACCAATGAGGTAAAGGACATTACTGGAATTCGTCCTGGAGAATGTAGAAGGTCAGGTGAAGGGAGTGCTTGTGGTGGGGGGGGGGAGTCCTGTTCAGAAGAGAGGAGGCGAGAGATGGGGTGTAAAATATAGATTGTGTTAACTGTGGTAGATGGCAAAGACAATGAAGAGGGAGAAACTGAGAGAGTGGAGTGCTTACTGGAGCAGACAATTTTGGTCATTTTCTGATTTTATTTCACACCAATCTGAGCACTATTGTTTTCTCTCTTAATTGCTGTGGGAATCAATGTATTTCTCTTTATGATTGTGATTAATGGCTGACTACCTTTCTTTGTCTTTCTCTAATATTCTCTCTCCGCAGGTCACCACTATGCCAGAATATTTACTAAAACGATTTGGGGGCCAAAGAATTCATTTCCTCATCGCTACGCTTTCTTTATTTGCATATATATTCACAAAGATATCGGTAGGTTTCTGTGATTAATTTCCATGTACAGAGAAGCTTATTGTCTGTGTTTAAAATAATTTCCATTGAAATATGAATTGAACGACTTAGAAAGTATAGGTTTCTAGTGTATGCCACACTGTAATAATGAGAAAATAGATACCAATGGACTGTACCACACCATTCAATATCTCCATAACTCTGCAGTTCTTTTTATTCCATCCCCCCCATGGACTGAAATGCTCAGCATCTAATCCCAATACAATATTTCCCTCTTCATAACTACTCAGTCCACTGATAGTAAAACTAGTCCTTGCTTAATGAACGAAGTGCACTGGTGAGCCAGCAATCGGTTTTGATGGACTTCATGTGAGACTTTTAAATGAAACTAGACCAAGTGGGACCCGTTGGGTCCCTGTCACAGGGGATGCCTGGTCCCCGAATGCAATATTCCACCACTCACCCATAGCCCCCAAGTGTGCTGACGTGGCAATAAATTGTAAAAAATAAGATCAATATGAATGCATATCACTCTCTCTCTTCAGTCCCCCTCCCCTCCTCCATTACCTTGCCATCACTCTTCCTACCCCTATCCTCCTCCATTCCCCCTCATCCACCAGCACTCCTTCCCCTCCCCTTCACCCTCCTTCTTTCCCTTCTCCTCTCCTCCCCCACTCCCTCCCTCACCTCTCCCTCCTTCTCCTTTTCCCTACTTTCAGTCACTCCCTCCCTCCCTCCATAACCCCTATCCCCTCCCTACCCACCTCCTCTCTATCCTCATTCTCCCCACTGCTCATCTCCCACCTATTCCACTCCCATCCCCCTCACCTCCCCCACTCTCCTCTCCCTCTCTACCTCCTCCTCCCCCTCAATCCCCCCCCCCCCCCGTCTCCCTCCTCACCTCCCCAGGATTTCAATGTAAACCATCGCCAACCTCATTTTCTCAACCACGTAGGCGATGAAATTGTAGTTCAGGTGGGGGCTGTCAGGGGGGACGGGCCGAGAGGTCTGGAGCCACGGGAGGGGGAAGGAGAGGCCGAGGCTGCGGTCTGGAGCATATTATCTAATTGGTGAGAGATTTGAAAATCAGGGTGTCCGGGTGCATGTTTGGCAAAAAGCTAGTGTACAAGTATGCAAGAAATACTGAGCATGGTATTCTTTATATAAGAAAGAATGTCAATGCATTGGATGCAGTTCAGAGGTTTACCAGAATGGGCGGGATATCTCATGGTGAAAGAATGAACAGCATGGGCTTGAGTCCACTGGAGTTTAGAATGAGAGGGATCTTGATTAAATGTATAAGGCCCTGAGGGGGCTTGAGTAGGCAGATACAGTGAAGGCTTTTCCTCTTATACGACAATTGGGACTGTTAAAAAATATATTTACTGCCCAGTCCAATAGGAACAATGGCAGAAAGGTTCCCATGTACTATGAGTGTAGTGACAGATGGAAGACACAGATTGCTAGAGTAACTTAGCACATCAGGCAGCATCTCTGGAGAACATGGAGAGGTAATGTTTCAGATCGGGACCCTTCTTCAGGCTGGGTCCCTCTTTGTTCTCAGCGGACCGTCCTCGTTCAATCGCCGGGACTCACGCGGCCTGTCCTCGACTGACCACCGGCACTCACACGGGCGAGGGTTCTCTAACAGCTCTCCATTCTCACCAACTCCCCTCCTCGCTCTCCAACGGCCCTGCCTACAAACAAATATTGGCACAGGAAGATCCGGCACAGAGAGTTGTGAAATGCTGATCAACGGACACGTCTTACGATTGCCTTGAGTCAGTTGACTGGTCCATATTCAGGGATTCCGCAGCTAACTTCATCTGCAAGTGCATGGAAGACTGTGTGCCAACAAAGCCAATCCGACTGTTCCCCAACCAAAATCCATGGATGAACCGCGAGGTACATTCACAGGTTAAGGCCAGGTTTGCTGCATGCAAGTCAAATGATCTCCGCAAAGCCATCAAGGATGCCAAGAAACAAACTTGAGTCCCAGTATAATCACTCACGTACACGGAGAATGTGGCAAGGTCTGAATAAGATAACTGGCTGCAAGGCAATGTCAGGCAACATCATTGGTGATAGTGTAACCCTACCTGATAAACTGAATGCTTTCTTTGCTCGCTTCGAGCAGAAGGTCATCAGGGCCGTGACACCTGGCCCTTCAGACTCTACTGTGCCTCTCCCCAGGGTGACTGTAGCAGAGGTTAGATCGGCCTTCCTGAGGGTAAACCCATGAAAAGCAATTGGCCCTGATGGAGTTCCTGGCCGTGTCCTTAGTAGCTGTGCGGACCAGCTGGTGGGAATATTCGCGGACATCTTTAATCTCTCCCTACTCCGCTCTGAGGTATCCTCCTGCTTCAAGAAAACCAACTATCCCAATGGCGAAGAAAAGCAAGACCTCATGCCTAAACAACAACCATCCAGTGGACTTGACATCCACCATCATGAAATGTTTTGAGAGGCTGGTTATGGAAAGCATTAAATCCAGTCTACCCAATGGTCTTGACACTCTGCAATTCACCTACTGCCACAACAGGCCCACAGGCGATGCCATCGCTCTAGTCCTACACTCATCCCTGGAACACCTGGATAAGAGAGACACCTACGTCAGACTCCTATTCATAGACTATAGCTCTGCCTTTAATACCATTATGCTATCCAAGCTAATCATCAAACTCGCAGGACTTGGTGTCAACACACATATCTGCAACCGGGTCCTCGACTTCCTGACCAACAGACCCCAATCATTGAGGATAGGGAAACAATCATCCTCCACGATGATCCTCAACACTGGTGCTCCGCAAGGATGCGTTCTCAGCCCCCTTCTTTGTACTCCCACGACACCACCATTCGTAGACGACACCAAATTCGCAGACGATACCACCATTTTGGGCCGGATATCAAATAATATACATATTCAATGGTATATGGACACACTGATCTGTTCTGTATTATTTATGCATGCAATATTCTGTTGTGCTGAAAGCAAAGCAAGAATTTCATTGTCCTATCTGGGACACATGACAATAAACTCTCTTGAATCTTTTGAATCTAATGATGAGACGGAGTAAAGGAAGGCGTTTGAGAATCTCGTGTCCTGGTGCCGAGACAATAACCTTTCTCTCAATGTCAGCAAGACAAAGGAGATAGTGATCAACTTTAGGAAGTGAATCAGGTACACATACTCCAGTTTGCATTGGCGGTGCTGAAGTAGAGATGGTTGAAAACTTCAAATTCCTAGGAGTCAACAACTTCTCCTGGACCACCCATATTCAAACAATGACCAAAGAAAGCACACCAACGCCACTACTTCATTAGAAGGCTTAAGAGGTTTGGCATGTCCTCTACAATTCTCACCAACTTCTACAGATGCACCATAGAAAGCATTATCAGGATGCATCACAGCTTGGTTTGGGAACAGCTCCATCCAAGACCGCAAGACATTGCAGGGAATTGTGGATGCAACCCAGACCATCACACAAACCAATCTCCCTTCTATTGACTCCATTAATACCTTACTCTGCCTCAGCAAGGCCAGCAGCATAATCAAGGACAAGTCGCACCCTGGCCACTCCCTCTACTCCCCTCCACCATCAGGCAAATGGGAAAGAAGTGTAAAAACGCACACCACCAGATTTAGGGACAGTTTCTTCCCAGTTGTTATCGGGCAACTGAATCATCCTACCATAACCAGAGAGTAGTGCTGAATTACTAATTACCTCTTTGGTGACCCCGGACTATCCTTGATTGGACTTTGCTGGCTTTACGTGGCACTAAATATTATTCCCTTATCATGTATCTATACACTGTAAATGGATCGATTTAATTCATATATTGTCTTTCTGCTGCCTGGTTAACACGCAACAAAAGTTTTTCACTGTACCATGGTACATGTGACAATAAACTTAATTGAGTACTGCCTTGCTCACCGACGTCCCTCCTCGCTCACTGATGTCACTCCTCGCTCAGCCACTGGGCCTGTCCATGTCTCTAGTTATCGGTGCTCACTTCAGTCCCGGGCTCGTCCTTGTTTGCAGTGGCCACCGCCCGAGTCTGTTGGGTTGTAAGCTACCCAAGCAATATGATGTGTTGTTCCTCCAGTTTGTTTGTGGCCTCGTGGAGGAGGCCTAGGACAGAAAGGTCAGAATGGGAATGGAAAGAGGAGTTAAAATAGTTACAACCGGGAGATCCAACAAGCCTTGGTGGACTGAATGAAAGTGTTTGGCATCCCGATAAAAGGCTTTCTATGGTGCATCTGTAGAAGTTGGTGGGAGTTGTTGGGATATGACAAACTTCCTATTACTTCGAAAAAAGTAGAGAAATTGGTGTGCTTTCTTGGCAACTGCTTCAACATTGATGGTCAAGGACAAGTTGCTGCCGATATTTACTCCTAGGAACTTGAAGCTTTCAATCGTCTCTACTTCAGCGCCGTTAATGCATAATGTATGTGTAATGCTTCGCTTTGTGAAATCCATCAAGGAAGTTATCTTATCCTCTGGTGCCATTGCAGCTACTCAGTAGGACAACTGTCTCCAGAAATTAGCTCTAATGCTTTGGTGGTTGAGACATTTTACCAGTTAAAGGCATTATCTAAGTACAATTGGATCTTGTTTCCAAGGTTGATTAAGTTTTGCTTCATTGATTTTCCACTCAGTCACTCAATATGTCAATCAGCATCAACAGTGGCCATATGTGACCATGAAGAAACAAGGAATTGCAGATGCTGGTTTACAAAATAAGACACCTTGCAGATGATAGCCGGGACTCTGAACAGGTTGGGAGAGTGGTCAAAGAAGTGGCAGATGGAATACAGCGAAGCAAAGTGTAGAGTCATTTTGGTAGTATGAATAAAGGCAAAGACAAAGACTAGATTTTAAATGGGGAGAGAATTCAGAAATCTGTGCAAAGGGACATGGGAATGCTGGTGCATGATCCGAAAAAGTTTTAATTTGCAAGTTGAATTGGTAGTAAGGAAGGCAAGTGCAATGCCAGCATTTATTTCGAGGGGACTAGAATATAAAACAGGGATGTAATACTAAGGCTTTATAAGGCACTGGTCGGATGGCATTTGTAGTATTGCGAGCAGATTTGGGTCCTATATCTGAGGAAGGATGTGCTGGCGTGGAGAGGGTGCAGAGGAGGTTTACGAGAATGATCCCATGAATTAATGGGTTAACATATGATGAGCGTTTGACGGCACTGGACCTCTATTCATTGGAGTATAGAAAGATAAGGGGAGACCTCATTGAAGATTACCAAATAGTGAAAGGCTTGGATAGAGTGGATGCGGAGAGGATGTTTCCACTGGTGGGAGAGTCGAAGAGCAGAGGTCATAGCCTCAGAATTAAAGGATGTTCCCTTAGGAAGGAGATGAGGAATTTCTTTAGTCAGAGGGTGGTGAATCTGTGGAATTCATTGCCCCAGAAGGCTGTGGAGGCCAAGTCAATGGATATTTTTAAGGCAGAGATAGATAGCAAGGGAGGGGAATGTAGGGGAATGGGGTTAAGAAGGAAAGATAGATCAGCCATGATTGAATGGTGGAGTGGACAATGGGCCGAATGGCCTAATTCTGCTTCTATCACGTATGAACACTTAATTAAATTCAAAAGTCCAAAGTATGTACATACATTTATTTCTACAAATGATAGGACAGGTTTTGTCTGTGTCTCCATTTTAAGTAATTGTTCATTCTTATTGGCCAAGCCTGTTTAAATGGCGTTCCAAAAAAAAATGTTACCATGTAAGCTTGTGATATTAACAATCCCCCTTCTCCCCTCCCTTCCACCCCATTTCCCTCTCTTCCCTGGGCCCCAGCTGGATTTGACTAATTTCTCCCCTTTCCCATCTCCTTGTCCTTTTCCACCTATGTGGGAGGTTCCACCTTCCTCAAGCCTGACAATGTTTACCTGTTCTAAATTTATCTTACACTTTATGTCTATTCATCTCTGTTTGTCCAACTATCTGACTATCAAAAACTCACCTCACCTGTATCCACCTATCACTTGCCAGGCTTTGTCCTACTCGTACCACTTTTCCAA
The DNA here is from genome assembly GCA_035221665.1 of Okamejei kenojei. Taxonomy (NCBI): domain Eukaryota; kingdom Metazoa; phylum Chordata; class Chondrichthyes; order Rajiformes; family Rajidae; genus Okamejei; species Okamejei kenojei. The sequence continues at coordinate 22,430,016 of CM069152.1, forward strand.
CTTTTTCATCCCTAACACGATCAGTCTGAGGTAGGATCCCGACCCGAAATGTCACCCATCCATGACCTACAAAGATTTGTGTTTTTTTTTATAAACCAGCACCTGTAGTTCCTTGTTTCTCCAAAGATGCTGCCTGAACAGTAGAGTTACTCCAGCACTTTGTGTCTTTTTCTGTTTCCATGTAACTTCCCACAGTCATCATAAGACATTGTCTCTTAAGAACAGGCTTCCACTTTCACCACAGGAGACCACTTAAGATAAGCTCTTTAGAAGTCCTGTTAAAACATTTAACATTAGACTTCAAAGCCATTGAACCTAAACATTGAGCATGGGATATCCTGATTCTGTCCTATAATAGCCAAGCAGGCAAAGACAATAAATAAATACTATTTTTAATCGGCCCTCATCAACACCATTGATTACAATTTTTTGGAGATATGGTTATGGTATTGTGTGATTCTGTGTGTACTTATGGACATCTGTAAAAATGGAAACCGTTTGTAAGCCAGGACAGCTTGTACTCCTTAACATACGACAGTTAATCCAAGTTCCTTGATCCTTGGATGATCAATACTGCATTCTTGAGGCATTGTTTCATTCCGATGCTTTTGATGGCAAGGGGAGCAGTGCTTGACAAAGACCACACTTCGAACCCCCACATGAAGTGTTCCTTTGCATTGAAATTGCCATACCAGGTCGTTTGTTGAAATTGCTTAAACATCTAAGAAAGTAGAGGGGCAAGTGCACCTTCTTCGTCATTACATCTATGTACTGTGCCCAGTGCAGGTCATCTGAGGTGTTAACGCCCAGGATTAGGGCATCTATAACATCAGTGCCCAATAACAGCATGATAACCTGCCTCAATGACTACCATCGGTAGGACTTATATCCGTCATAATGAAGTGCTCCAAGAGTTGGTAATGGCGTACATCATTTCCTACTTCAGAATTGATATGGATCCACTTCAATTTGCTTTTCACCACAACAGGCTAACAGCAGATGCTATCTCACTGGCTCTCCCCTCTACTCTGGACCACCTGGACATCACATATATGCTGCATCTGGAACATATATGGCGTCTACAATTCATTGACTACAGTCTAAATGCAATCTATCATAAATATACAAGTACTCAATGCATTTTACCCTCACTTTATCGTAGCCTCTATCAAACACATTCGAATGCTTCATTGCAGCGCAAAGATTCGATGATCATTTGTTTAATTGGTGGATCCTAGATGGCGTAAAGATTATGACACTCAGTTAACACTCGCCCACTCAGTGGATCGCCGGCAGCATCTATACATAACTAAAAATTTGATCTTGTTATCTTCCGGTTTACGCGGTCTTTTTATTTACGCAAAAACAATACGCGATAGCACTACGATTTTTCACCAGCTCGCTCACCATTCTACTGTGCTGCGAGTGCACCACTTTTTGTTCCGATCGGTTGAATGTTGTAAAAGTTAGCAAGGTTTAGATATCTTAAAAAACGCGCGTGCGCAGATCGATCTCCTCTCCTGCCAGTCAGCGCCGCACGGATTAGTCTCTTCTCCTGTCACTCCCCAGGTTGGTCCTCCCCTTCCTGTGGCATCGCGTCTTTACTGGAGCTGAGGATGGCCAGTGGAGGTCTCCAACCGGACACAATTTTTGGAGGAACCGGAAGTGGCCCAGCCTGGCCTGGCCCTGCCCGTCCCGGAGTCGGAGATGTTGCTGATGTTGCCAAACAGAAAACGGAGACTCTGATCCCAGCGGAGGAGAATGACCAGCGACCAGCGCCCAGCGCCCGCTGTGAATCCCCATCGCCCCAGCCTCTGCCCCTCTGGTCCCCCTCGCTGGCTCCCGCCACCCTCCCCGTGATAGCCCCCTCTCCCCCATGGCTCTTCCCCTGACTTTTCTCCGAGCTCTTCCCCTCCCCCAACACACCCCTCTACCCCGACAACCCCCACCACCCACACCCCCCTGCCCCCACAAACCCCCCGCCCACACAACCCACAACCCTCCCTCTCCCACATCACCCCTCCCCCCACAACTGCCTTCCCCCCCCCCACAACCTCCTGCACACACCCATCCTCCACACACCCATCCCCTCACAGCCCCCCTCCCCCACTGTGCAGAGTACGTGGAGACATTGCTAGCACACCATATTTAATCACTCAGCAACAGAACTCGAACATTTCACTTAATTCCGCTGAACCAGATGCAGACCTTAAGCCTATATCTTATATCACTCACACATACAACCGGTTATTCAACAAGAGCAGTGATGTCACCCACATAGGTTGTATGATATACATTGATACATTCCCAATTCCTCTGCAGGAGAAGATGGAGCAGTAGCAGAAACAGTATGTATTAACTTGAGGATCATGCCTACTTGCATGATCTAACTGGCCATTGTCCAAAACCCTTCCATTACTAAGACCACTAGAGAAGGAAGCACCTGCACATTTAACTTTCCTGGCTTCTCTCTCATCTCATGGCACCTTCTGACAGAAGCTGCCAATGGTACAACCTACTCCTCCCATCCAACTCTATCTTTATGGCCTCTAGCCTTTTCACATTTTAGTTCCTCACAAACTGCCACCTTGCCAAGCAGTGCAGGAAGTTGAATCAACAGTTGACATCTCCAGCTTAGATATGGACATTAATTAATCGAGGAGGGAGGTGAGATCCATGCACAAGCAGTACCAGCTCATATTGCATACTTATTTTTCTGCTGAAGCCTCACATGAAGATCGTGCCAGGCTGCGAAAGCCTCTGCTCAAGGTAAAGGAGCATAAAGAAGTCGAACACCAACTTGATATGGGTGGCACACAGTGACACAGCTGCAGAGTTGCCGCCTTACAGGGCCAGAGACCTGGGTTCAATCCTGACCACCGGTGCTGTCTGTACGGAGTTTGTACGTTCTTCCTGTGACAACATGGGTTTTCTCCGGGTGCTCCAGTTTCCTCCCACACTCCAAAAGAAGTGGAGGTTAATTGGCATACCAAAACCAATTAACTTACCAAAGTTAATTGGCTTTGGTAAGTTTTAAATCGCTGGTCAACACGGACTCGGTGGACTGAAGCGCCTGTTTCTGCACAGTATCTCTAAAGCTTTGCTGAGTGCCTGGGCTCAGTGTATCTAAAGTGGAGCAGGCTCTCTCCCTCCGTTTGCTACGATGAAGCAGTGTCCCAGAACTAAACTCTAGCAACCCATTACAGCACTATCATTATTTACCAAAAGTTGTAGTGATGCAGATTGCTATTATCAGATTTTGAATACATTTCACATTACAGCAACACATTTTCAACATATTTTCTCCCTATCACCCATGAAGAAGACTGAGAAATCTAATTTGCTTGCTGCTCTTCCTTCTTCTACCAGCTTGTATTGTTCTTTGTGACCTCTGCTCAATCGGAGACCGCCCCGTTTCATATTTCACCATACTATCCACCTGACTTGCCATTTTCAAGGAACCATGCACTTGTACTTCCAGGTCTCTCTCTTCTGCAACACTCTCCAAGACTCTACCATGTCCTTCAAAGGCATTGACCATTGGAATGAATGAAATATGTTTTATTCTGATTGTGATGATTTGTAGTGATGTGGTAATGCTGCTGTCCTATATCTTATGCATGGATTTGTTTCGCCCAGGTTGATATCTATGCGGGAGCTATCTTTATTCAGCTTGCTTTACAATGGGACTTGTATATTGCTGTGATTGGCCTACTCTTGATAACTGCAATCTACACAGTGGGAGGTAGGTCTTGTCATCTCTTCTGACATTAAAGGGCCTATCCCACCAGCATGCGACTGCATGCGGTGAGCGCGACCTACCGTGGTCGCTTGAGCCGTACAGCCTCGCATGGCCGGTCCCACTTCGATCGCCGGAGCCGTATGGAGTTGTGCGGAGCTGGTCCCTACATCGGGCTGGGCTCCGAAAAGTAGATTTACACGAATTGTTCATTATTAGTGCCAGTATTTACAATAGTAGTCAGAATCACTCAGCATGTCCATCAAGTCCACACTAGCCATCAACCACCCATTTATACCCATCATTTAATTCTCCCCACATTCCCATCAACTCCATCCAATGGAGACAGTTTGCACTGGCCAGTTGCCAACATTTTTAGGATGTGGGAGGGAATCTGGAGGAAAATCCTGCCGTATTACGGAGGACTCCACCAGAACATCTCCTATGGTTGGTGGATTTATGAATATTTCCCTTGTGCAGTAGGGATTGTATATCATCAGAGATTGTTATAAGAACATGAAAAATAGAATTGACTGATTTATCCTTTGTTCTCCACATAATCCTTCATTCCTTAGTTGTACAAAAACCTGTCGATCTCAACCTTCATGAATTAATGCTCATCTACAAACAAAAATGTCTTCATAGCATCATGTCAAATCCTCTCAGAATCTGATGTGATCCAAATAGATCACCTCTCACTTTTCATATATTATTGGCCGAACAACCCATACCCAAATTTTCTCATGACATGGACACTGGTCAATGTTGAGTTTATTGACTTACACATGTTACAGCTGCAAACCTTCCACACCCTGCCATCCCTATTAAAACCTGCCATCCATATTAAAATTTAAATACTAAATCCTAGAATGCCACGCACAGGTCTGATCTCCCAACGCAAAGAATGAGTGAAGGATCTCAAAGGAGGTTCCTAGGATGATGGGTTTGCACTATAAAGAGAAATTAGATCTGGTACTCTCTTGAGCTCAACAGAGTGAGAGGTGACCTAATTGAAGCATACAATGTACTTAAAGAGTTTAGAATATAGAACATAAAACAGTATAGCTCCGGAACAGGTTTCTTGGCCCGCAATGATGGTACTGAATACAACGCTAAGTTAAATTAATCTCCTCAGCCTGCAAGTGATCCACATCCCCCCATTCCCTGCATATCGATGCGCGTATCCAAAAGCCTCTTAAATGCTATTAGTGATTTACATCCAAATCATTTATATAGATCACAAACAGCAGAGATCCCAGTGAAACTCCACTGGGCACAGACTTCCAGCCAGAATAACACCCTTCCACTACAATGTTCTGTCTTCTAAGAGTAAGATCCCTGGCCCAAAAACTGTCCCAAATCCAAAGAACTAGGTCACCATGGATCTTCTGCATCTTCAGCTTCTGGATCAGTCTATTATGTGGAACTTTATCAAGTTGCTTCATAAAAATTCATATGGACAATATTGGGTGGCACGGTGATGGCAGCAATAGGGTTGCTGCCTTACAGCACCAGAGACTCGGGTTTGATCCTGCTTACGGGTGCCTGTCTGTACATTCTCCCCGTGACCTGTGTGGGTTTTCTCCGGGATCTCCAGTTTCCTCCCACACTCCAAAGGTGTACAGGTTTGTAGGTTAATTGACTTAGTATAATTGTAAATTGTCCCTCATGTTTATAGGATAGCATAAATGTGCGGGGATCGCTGGTCGGCGTGGACTCCATGGGCCGAAAGGCCTTTCTGCACTATATGTCTAAAATAAACTAAATTAAAGATCCACTGCCCTACCCTCGTCACCTCAAAAAAACACAATCATATTTGTACGATATGTCCTGTCGCTGACAATACCATGCTCACTATCCATTAGTGGCCCATTCTCTTCTAAATGGGAGTATATCCTATCATATAGAATCCTCTCCAATACCTTCCCAACCACTGATGTGAAGCTCATTTCCCTATTAATTTCCTGGATTATCTCAACTTCTCTTCTTAAATAAAGCTTGATGGGATAGGTGGAGAGAGGATTCCTTGGCAGGGGTATCTGGAACTATGTATTGCAATCATTAATCAAGGCTACTGAGGATTGAAGAAAACTTCACTCGAGAAGGTGGGAAGCCTTTGGAAATTCTCTGATCAAATAGATTAATTTATAAATTACAATATAGTTACATAACATATACATAGACATAAATTAAATCATAAGCACACAATTTAAATACATACCTTCAACACACACCAGCATACACACAACACATTGTCAGAAACACAGCTTTATAAAGAAGCACCTAAATAAACACGTGTAAAAACACGTTTGATTTAGATAAGGGATTCAAAGTAACATTAGCAAATTTGCAGATGACACAAAGCTCGGTTCCAGTGTGAACTGTGAGGGGGATGCTATGAGAATGCAGGGTGACTTGGACAGGTTGGGTGAGCGGGCAGATGCATGGCAGATGCAATTTAGTGTGGATAAATGTGAGGTTATCCACTTTGGTATCAAAAACAGGAAGGCAGATTACTATCTAAATGATGTCATTGGGAAAAGGGGAAGTACAACTGGATCTGGGGGGTCCTTGTTCATCAGACAATGAAAGTAAGCATGCAGGTACAGCAGGCAGTGAAGAAAGCGAATGGCATGTTGGCCTTTATAACACGAGGAGTTGAGTATAGGAGCAAAGAGATCCTTCTGCAGTTATATAAGGCCCTAGTGAGATCACGCCTGGAATATTGTGTGCAGTTTTGATCCGCTAATTTGAGGAAGGACATTCTTGCTATTGAGGGAGTGCGGCGTAGGTTTACTAGGTTAATTCCCGGGATGGCGGGACTGTCATATGCTGAGAGAATGGAGTGGCTGGGTTTGTATACTCTGGAGTTTAGAAGGATGAGAGGATATCTTTTTCAAACAGAAAAAAATGTTAAGGGTTTGGACATGCTAGAGGCAGGAAACATGTTCCCGTTGTTGGGGGAGTCCAGAACCATAGGCCACAGTTTAAGAATAAGACGTAAGCCATTTAGAACGGAGACGAGGAAACACTTTTTCTCACAGAGAGTTGTGGGTCTGTGGAATTCTCTGCCTCAGAGGCCGGTGGAGGTCGGTTCTCTGGATACTTTCAAGAGAGAGCTAGATAGGGCTCTTAAAGATAGCGGAGTCAGGGGATATGAGGACATGGCAGGGACGGGGTACTGATTGTGGATGATCAGCCATGATCACATTGAATGGCGGTGCTGGCTCAAAGGGCCAAATGGCCTACTTCTGCAACTACTGTCTATTGTTTATGTCACAAGTATTTATTAAAACAAAATATGCACAGTTATGAGTGCTTGATAATCATGTTTCATGCTGATAAACAACTGCAATCAGACTCAGTTATGAAGACTTGTAGACATGAAACTGATTTCCAGTGGATTGTCTCATGCGTTCTAATGTATTCTTTTGATTTATGTTTGAAGATTGATCTGTGCTATGTCTTTTAGGTGGGCTGGCTGCAGTAATATACACGGACACTCTGCAAACAGGGATCATGCTGCTAGGAGCTCTGGTTCTTATGATATATGGTATGTATACCTAAATTATTATTATATTTCTGACATTGTAACTGAGGAGGAATATTCTTGAATTGTTATTCTGCTTTGAATGCTTTGAAGTCTGTTTAGTAACAAGGCAACATGTAGGTTTACATAGAAGGCAGACAGGTTTGAAGGTTCAGCTGAATGCTGTCATTTAACTTCAAAACCAATGTGGGGGTTTTGGTTCCCTTTACTCCACTTCGGGCCCAAATGCCCGAGTTATTCTCTCCCTTGTCGGTGGGTCAATTGGCCACCGCTCCACTCGAGCGGTTCCCAAGAGAGAGAATACAACAATGGGGATCCCCCCCGGGTTCTAGACATCGGAATTATGGTGGAATATGATAAAAAGGTTGACTTGACCAGAGCGTGCTGATGAGAGAAAACAGAAACCAAGACGGACTCAAGGCAAGTCTAAAATTTACAGGCTTTATTAAACAATAACAAATCGAATCTCACCAACACTACGTAATACGTGACTAAACTTATGCTTTAAACTAAGACTATGGAAAGAAAACTATCGGGCATATCATAAAAACTTACTTTACACAATTACAGTACACCCCCTTTCCCCTTCTTCCCCCAACCTCTATCCGATTTCTGGAACTTCACCAGGTCATTGGGGTACTTACAGCTTAAATTTGATGCTTTTTTTTTTTACATTTACCAAGCCAATTAACCTTTACATTTTTGGAGTGTGGGAGGAAACCGAAGATCTCAGAGGTCACGGGGAGAAGGCACAAACTCCGTACAGACAGCACCCGTAGTCAAGATCGAACCCGGTTCGCAGTAATGTAGCACCTCTACCGCTGCACCACTGTGACCGCCTGTTGTGCTGCTGTTGTGCAGCTTAGATTTAATGCAGGGTCTGGAGCCATCCAGCAGAGCAGAAAAGAGAGCGAGTCCTTGCTTGGCTCCTGCCTTTATACCCGAGTTTCTCCTTTGAAACCTCCCAGGTGGTCCTCTGGACAAAAGGGTCTTTTGATGCTTCCCAGTTTCGATTTGGCATGAACAATAGGCTTTCGATGATACTTTCGATGATAATGTGGTTTGCTAATGTCATGATACCTCAGCCTGATCGTTATCCCATCGCCTAGATGGGCTCCCATTGTCCCGATGGATGGGTCATCCATGAAGGTGATTGGCATGCTGCCGGTCTGTTTACTATCGTCTGCTGAGGCTCGGTACCTTCCTTTGTCTCTCCAAGATAATCTTGTTATCTCCGTCCCGGCCTTTCCTGTCCATACCATTCGCATAGTCATGTAATGCCCAGGCCCACAGACAGGGTCATCACAAATGGCCTAATTCTTCAGAGGACGGGGATTCCCCTCCCCTACTATAGATGAGGCTCGCACCAGGGTCTCCTCCATACCCTCTCTCCCCATTCCCCCACTCGCAACAAGGGCAGAGTCCCCCTGGTCCTCACCTTTCACCCCACCAGCCGGCAAATACAACACATAGTCCTCCGCCAGTTTCGCCACCTCCAACGTGACCCCTCCACTCGCCACATCTTCCCATCTCCCCCCCTGTCTGCCTTCCGCAAAGACCGCTCCCTCCGCAACTACCTTGTCAATTCTTCCCTTCCCTCCCGCTCTACCCCTTCCCCAGGCACTTTCCCTTGCAACCGCAAGAAATGCTACACTTGTCCCTTCACCTCCCCCCTCCACTCCTTTCAGGGACCCAAGCAGTCTTTCCAGGTCCGACAGAGGTTCACCTGCACCTTCTCCAACCTCATCTACTGCATCCGCTGCTCCAGATGCCAGATGATCTATATCGGTGAGACCAAGCAGAGGCTTGGCGATCGTTTTGCCGAACACCTCCGCTCGGTCCGCAATAACCAACCTGACCTCCCGGTGGCTCAGCACTTCAACTCCCCCTCCCATTCCGTATCTGACCTCTCTGTCCTGGGCCTCCTTCACGGCCAGAGTGAGCAACACCGCAAGTTGGAGGAACAGCACCTCATATTCCGCTTGGGGAGTCTGCATCCTCTGGGCTTGAACATTGAATTTTCTCAATTCTGTTAACCCTTGCTGTCTCCTCCCCTTCCCACCTCTCCCTCAGCCCTCGGGCCCTGGCATTCCCTCTCTCTCTATCTCTCTCCCCCACCCTAGTCGCACTAGCTTCTCATTTTCACACTACAAACAGCTTACAATGGCTTGTTCCCTTTATCATCGATACTTTTTTGCATATCTTTCATTCATTGTTCTTTATCTCTCCACATCACCATCTATATCTCTCGTTTCCCTGATCCCTGACCAGTCTGAAGAAGGGTCTCGACCCAAAATGTTGCCTATCTCCTTCGCTCCTTAGATGCTGCTGCACCCGCTGAGTTTCTCCAGCCTTTTGTGTACCCCAGGTTTTAAACTGGTTCTTCCTTTGTGGATTGGGGGTTATTCCTTTGCAGCCAGCAAGTCTGTTTTTAAAAATGTCTATGTCCTTGTCCCCGAGTTCTTCCATAATTTTGGAGGATTTGCCCCAATAACTTACACCAACAATAACAATAGCACTGTAATGCTTTTGTAAAAAAATCTTCGAAGGTATCTTCAAAGTTGTCTGAAAAGCTCCTTACAGCTTTTCCAATATACTCCTGAAAATCTTTAAATAATGTTTCAGATGGTCACCCCAGGAATTGTACAACTTTTAACTGATAAAGAAAGTAGTAAGATGCAATAGTGCAACCATAAGGTGTAATGATCACATTAAATCCTGATTTATTTTCCTCCAGGAGACTTGTCACCCATTTTAATATAAGTTCCAGTTACCACTGTTAATACTCTATTATAAATTCAAATCAGTTCTAAAAGTGTTGTAAATGGTCAGAAAAAGCAATCAATCAACCATCTCTTTAACCATAAACAGGAGTATCAGCAGATGGCCCTGCGAAAGCTCCTGGGTTTCTGCCCACCTCAGTGCTCTTGTGTACAGTTTCTTTCTTCTCCTTCCTGTTAGATGAGCTGCATCCCACAACTTCCATGATCATTGCTCCTTATCAAGTTCAGTGGATTCAATTGAAAGAAAAATAGGAAGTGATGGAAAGTAGAGCAGGCGATTCACTATTTCCCACCATAGATTAGTGGGCAAAGTTCAAATGTTTTCCATTAAAGTCATGGGGGTGACATCCAGTTGTATGCAATATCAATTTCTGTTCAACTGACACACTGAAATTTCTTTTTTCTTTAAGTATAGTATTTATTTTATTTTTTATTTTTTTCTCTCTTTATTTGTATGGCTTTGTAAATATTTGATTAGTGTATAAATGTAAATAATTTGGTGTACATATAGCTGCTGGTGTACATATGGTGTACATATAGCTGCTAAATTTGTATAAGATAATTATAAGCAGTTGAATAAGGGGTGGGAATTAATAAGCTTTGGCTTCTTCCTGGTTTGGTTTAAAAGGCTAATTCAATCTATTCAATCAAGCTGCTAATATGGTTACTTTGTTATATTTAAGTCACTGTCATTTTGTAATTCTCTGTTACATTACCCACAACTGTTCACCCCCAAAATATTACCAAAGAAAAAAATAATATTCAGTACCTAATTATTCTGTATTTGCACTTATACTTGGACATTTCCTTCCTATAAATTTTCACAACTCATTGAATGGTTTTCACTTCCCATCTTCATTCTTAAGTTGCTTTTGGGTAACTGATGGGCCTGTCTCACTTAGATGAATTTTTAGGCGACGAATGGCGACTGTCATAGTTGTAGCAGGTCGCCGAAAAACTGGACCCCCCTACGACAATGTCTATGACAAGCTACAACAACCTACCACCTAGTCGACGTCAAGCTACAGCAAGCTCCCGACAACCGGCGAACCAATCGTCGCGACTTAAGACGTCCACCTACGACCACACCTACGACAACCTACACCTGCGACAAGCAACGACCCTGTCAATGACAACTGAGGACAATTCACGTCATTTTGGCCTCCAAAACAATGGAATCAGCCAGTCTTCCTATAAAAGGGGTTGTAGGGTGGGGTTTCCAATCATTCTGTGTCATGACTACCATGGAGCAACATCAGAGGGCATTGCTCTCACAAGAAGAAGAAGCCCTGCTGCTTGCAGATCAGCAAGACAGGAGGACAAGAAGAATGGGGAAGAAGCCCATGAAGAGGTTTGTGTGGTTGAAGCCCTTGTCCCTGAAGAGACCCAGGTTGGGCCAGTATGACAACCTGATGTCTGTGCTCCAGCAAGAAGATGAGACTGCCTTCAGAAACGTCACTGGGCTCTACCCTGAGCTGTTTCAGGAGCTGAAGACATGGGTGGCCCTCCCCTGGAGAAAAATACCTTCATAAGGAAGCCACTGGAACAATGCCTGTGCCTAGCCATTGCCCTCCGCTACCTGGCATCAGGAGACTCCTAGAAGAACCTCTCTTACAGCTTTCTTGTGGCCCACAACACCATCAGCAAAGTTGTCCGAGAGACCTGTGAGGCCATGATCAATGCTTATGAAGATGAAGTCATGGACTGCCCTAGTATACCAGATGAGTGGAAGAGAGTGGTGCAGGGCTTTGATACCAGATGGAACTTCCAGCACACATGTGGGGCAGTGGACGGCAAGCATGTGGCCATCAGGTGTCCACCCAAGGGAGGTTCGATGTACTTCAACTAGAAGAAGTTTTATTCCATCATAGTCATTGCTGTGGTGGATGCAAACTACAACTTCCTGTTTGTGGATGTGGGCACACCTGGCAGTGTCACAGATTGTAGGGTCTGGAGAGAGACCTCCCTTGGGCATGCACTGGAAGAAGGAAGAGGAGGCTTTCCTGATGCAGAAACTCTTCAAGGAGAAGACAATCCTGACATCCCCTACACATTGGTTGCTGATGATGCCTTCCACTCAGGTCATGGATGATGAAGCCATACCCTCACAGGCAGATGTCAAGGGAGCATAGGCTCTTCAACTACAGGCTGTCCAGGGCTAGGAGGGTCATGGAAAATGCCTTTGGCATCCTCGCCAGCAGATTCAGATGCTTTCTGATAGAGCAGGAGCCCAAGAATATGGAGACCATTGTCTACGCAGCATGTGTCCTCCACAACCTGATCCGTACCAGAAGTGCAGCAGCACCAGCCATGGTGGAGGGTGACTGAGTGGACAACCAGACAGGCAAAATCACACCAGGCCCATGGAGAACTGGAGGACATGCTGCACCGATGGTGGCACTGGAGAGATTGCCAGGAAACACCAACAACAAGCGAGCAAAAGACCAGATAGACCATCTCTGCACTTACTACAAGTCCGATCTAGGCAGTGTACCATGGCAGAACGACATGATCTGAAGACCAGCAGCAAACTTCCTACGCCACAAACAGAAGTCCACCACTCTGGGAAGAGAGGCCACAATAGACCACAAGAAAAGGCTCTTTTCAGGGCCACCCACATCCTCCCAAAAGAGTTTAATTTTCAATGCAGTACAATGCTTGTGTTTGTGTTTGTTTTATTGATCAAAATATATGAAGTTTAAATATTTGAAAATGATGCCATGAGACACTACTCTGAAATATAATATCTTCATACATCAATTTGCCATCAAAATGTCAAGCATTTCCTTTATTGATATTAAAACAAGTTTTAACAACAAAAAATGTTGATAATCACATAAAATTTGAAATTATCTGTAATAAATCTATAAAGAATCATAACTTTAACAACAGAAAAGTGATATATAATTAAAACAATATTATAATCACATAAAATTTGAAATTGTCTATAATAAATCTATAAAGAATTGTCACTTTAACAACAAAAAAAACAAAGTCAGCACCAGCGACAACCTACGTTAACCTGGTGACAACCTACAACGGCACCTATGTCAGGGGAAGTCAAGCTACGCCAATTGACGTATGAATATCATTCTTTCTCATAGTAGTCCCTCATGTCTTGGCAGGACAAATCAAAATAGGACGTACATGGTAAATGGTAGGGAATTGAGGAATGCTGTGGAACAGAGGGATCTAGGAATAACTGTGCATAGTTCCCTGAAGGTGGAATCGCATGTAGATAGGGTGGTAAAGAAAGCCTTTGGTGTGCTGGCCTTTATAAATCAGAGCATTGAATATAGGAGTAGGGAAGTAATGTTAAAATTGTACAAGGCATTGGTAAGACCAATTCTGGAGTATGGTGTACAATTTTGGTCGCCTAGTTATAGGAAGGATGTCAACAAAATAGAGAGAGTACAGAGGAGATTTACTAGAATGTTGCCTGGGTTCCAGCAACTATGTTACAGAGAAAGGTTGAACAAGTTAGGTCTTTATTCTTTGGAGCGCAGAAGGTTAAGGGGGGGACTTGATTGAGGTCTTTAAAATGATGAAAGGGATAGACAGAGTTGACGTGGATAAGCTTTTCCCATTGAGGGTAAGGAAGATTCAAATAAGAGGACATGACATGAGAATTAAGGGACAGAAGTTTAGGGGTAACGTGAGGGGGAACTTCTTTACTCAGAGGGTGGTGGCTGTGTGGAATGAGCTTCCAGCAGAGGTGGTGGAGGCAGGATCGATTTTAACATTTAAAAGTAAAGTGGATAGGTATATGGACGTGAAGGGAATGGAGGGGTATGGTCTGAGTGCAGGTAGATGGGACTAGGGGAAAACAAATGGTCGGCACGGACTGGAAGGGCCGAGAGGGCCTGTCTCCGTGCTGTAATTGTTATATGGTTATATGGTTATATGTCATCACTTATATCTCATATTTCATTTCCCATATATTTAGATCATTGAAACACGCACAAACACAAGGAAGGAATGAATGCATGCACTGTATTTAAAGTTTGGCTTTTCACATTTATTTTGATGAAGAAAAAGACACAAGCACTTCAACTGCACTGCATTTAAAAATATTTTATTTTTATACATCTCGATAAATCTAACACTAAAACAAGCAGTACACTGAATTTAAAAGAACATAATGTTTATACATTTTGAAAAATCTAATGTCATTTTTTAATGTGATCTTACGACTATAGAGTTGTAGCCAGTCGTAGCTTGTCCTAGCTTGCTTTCTGTGATCGTGGGTGTAGTAGACAGTAAGTCAAAGGTGCTCGTCTTCAGTTCCCACTATTGGGTGGGCAATTGTCACGAGTGTATCGGCGATTAAGTCGTAGATAGTTGCAACTTGTCTTCTACATAGTCATAGGATATCTGCTACATAGTCGTGGGATGCGTTTGATACGTTCACTTTTTGGCAATTCAACAAGGCTATGACAGTCGCCTGCACGCGCCAAAAAAAGTCGCGTAAGTGGGACAGGCCCTTAAAGGAAAATTTTGATCACATAATGACCAAGGAAACCAGCAGGAATGCTACTACCAATTGACCTTATTCCACTGGAGAATTGTAACCGATGAGAATGAATACACTCAACCTTTGGGTTTGGAAATGGAACATAAATGGTGATGTGTGAATGAAAGAGTAATAGAATGAGGTATCAAAGATAAAGAGGCTTCGTACTTTGGTCAAGAATGTTGTATCTTGGAAATAATTTCAAAGAAATATAAATTTTAAAACGTCCGTCACATATCTAATAGTTAATGACAAATTGTACAGATTACTACCCATTTTACTGTTTATTACAAACACTTAGTTTTTTTTTGTTTTATAGCTTTTATTGAAGTTGATGGTTACTCAGGCCTCAAAAAGAAATACTTCCAGGCCATCCCCAAACTGCATATAGTGAACTCATCCTGTGGCATGCCAAGGGGTGATGCCTTTCACGTCTTCCAAGATCCAGTTAACTCTGACTATCCATGGCCAGGTATAATATTTGGAGCAACACTACTTGGTACTTGGTATTGGTGTACAGATCAGGTAACACTATCCTATAGACAGTAAACATAAAGATCAATCATTGACATATTTTTTTCTGATCAATTATTACTATAATTGGAAGACTTCAATCTGTTATCAAGAGTTCCGTGGAGATTATGATGCTACTTAACCAATCAAATACACGGTCTCTTCTTCCATAGATCCCCTTTACTTACGCAAATGCTGACAACTTATGTAAAGTGATAATGTTGAGGTTTAACATGGTAATCACATGTAGCATAAGATTGGGAAGTTTATCAAAGCTTATGTAGTCAGTTCATCCCTAAACATTAGTTTAAATGCGATTCTGGCATGTTGGAAGGCCAGAACGTACTAAAATTTAAAAAAAGCCTAAAATTGGATCTACTGTATTTGCACTTGCTTTTCATGTATGAATTACATGCAGATGTGATTTGATTCAGGGTATATGGTTCCGAGGGGAAATCCAGAAATCCTGATTCTGGATGAATTGGCCGGGCACTTCTGCACATATTTCACTTTGGTTCACCCATGTAATTTGGACATTGGTCATGCACCAAATGATCATTTGAATGCATTGTGTTTATTTACAGGGACACTCTGCATACATTGGGAGTGCTGAATGGGTAGCTTCAGAACTTACAGCCTGCTGCTCACGCACCTTCCAAAGCTCAGAGTGCACTGAAGCTCACAGAAAGTGTATCTTTCAGTGTTGTAAGTGGTGACAGGTGACAGGACCTCACTAATAAACTTTCCAGTTAAAGCATGGAAAACCCAACAGCAATGTGGACAGTGACACAGTGGTACAGCAGGTAGTGCTGTTGCCTCAACTACATTAGTGATGCAGGAGGAAATTGGAGCACATGAGAAAAACCTATGTAGCCACAGTGAGAACGTCCACACAGACAGCACGCAAGGTCAGGGTGAACCTTGTGCTGCTGGATCTGTGAGGCAGCCCCCAAATAACCACTACCACCCGATCCCCAACATCTAAATAGTTGATTGCTAAACCCTAATTCTAAACCATCCAAACGTTGCCATTCATCAATTCCATCACTATCCCTTCAATCCACCATTGTAAATAGCATCAGTTCTACAAGTTGCTGTTTCATGGAATTTCACGCCTTCCAAACAAAGATGGTCTCCCAATTCCCCAACCACAATATCCAACCATTGGTATTATCAATCTCCCAGTATGCGCACAGCCTGCTCTCTCAACATTGTCAGTTTTACAGTGACCCAACTAAATCGACCTAACTCCGCTGCAACGCGTTTACAACTATCCAACCATTGTTAGTCTTCCAATATCTCCAGCATCCACAACATTAGCACCAACCAAACCTTTCTGGTCTCCCAGTCCCACCATGTGGAGCCCCCTTCTTGCATTTACCATGCCAGGTCCTGTAGGAGTTGTGTGTGTTTCACTGAAAGCATGTTCTTTTAAATTCTAGAGTGAACAGATCTAATGTGGTTTATTGCTCCTCATAGGACAAACAATCAATCTGGTGAACTTTTGTTGTACTCCCGCTATCATGGATAAGATTTATTAGATAGGGGCACCAACCCTGTATGTAATATTCCAGAAGCTGCCTTCTCAGAGCCCCATTTAATTTCATCTTTGCCTTTATGTTCTAATACACAAATCTTTTTGCAATAAAGCTCACAGACAATTTACCTTCTTAAATGCTTGCTGTACTTGTTTGTTAATATTTGGTAATTCATAGAAACATAGAAAGTATCTGCAGGAGTAGGCCATTTGGCCCTTTGAGCCAGCACCACCATTCAATATGATTATGGCTGATCATCCAGAATCAGTACTCTTTTCCTGCCTATTCTCCATATCCCTTGATTCCATTAGCACTAAGGGCACACGTCCAATGACACCCTCGTCTCTCTAAAACCATGCCTTTCAAAGTCTCACCATTTATAAAACACTCTTATTGCAGTTCATATTATTACATCACAATTCTTACTTCGTCCACTCATCCAAAACAATGGTGTAGATTGGGGCACCACTAAAACAGAACAATATGGAACAGTACAGCGCAGGAACAGGTCTGGCAGTTCATAATTTGTGTACCAAACATGATAGCAAGATAAACTAATCCTGCCTGCACAGGATCCATATTCCTCCATTCCCTGCATATTAATGTGCCTAACTAAGGGACTCTTAAACGACCACAATCATATCTGTCTCCACCACCACCGCCCCTGACAGCACATTCCTGGCACACACCACCCTGTGTAAAACAACTTACCCCACAGACCTCCTTTAAACTTTGCTTCACTCATATTAAAGCTATGCCCTGTAGTCTTTGATATTTCCACCCTGGGGAAAGGGTTCTGACTCTATACACCATCTATGCCTATCATGACTTTGTGCTATCAAGTCTCCCCTCGACTAGCATTCCAACAAAAACAATATGTCTATCCACTTGATAATACCCTCTAATCAAAGACTTATTCTGGTAGCCCTCCTCCATACCATTTACAAAGCCTCCACATCCTTCCTGTAATGCACACAATACTCCAAATGCTGTTTAACCAAAGTCCTATAAAGCTCTATCATGACTTCCTGATTCTTATACTCAATACTCCAACAAATGAAAGCAAACGTAGGTTTTCTTATTTCCACTCTTTTTTTTGTCTGAGAGCCATTATATTACAACACCATTATATTAACACCAACATCATCCATTTAATTTTGTTTAATAACCTTGAGTTTATTAAAAGTCTTCCAACCCTCCAATCACACCACTCCACTTAATCCCGTTATTAAAATACCCCAAAGAAAGCTCTCAACAGATTTGTCACTAAATGAAGAAACTAGGAACTACAGATACTAGTTTACCAAGGAAAGACACAAAATGCTGGAATAACTCAGTGGGCCAGTCAGCATCCTGGAGAACATGGATAGGTGATATTTCAGTTTGAGACCCTTCTGAAAAGGGTCCTGACCCGAAACATTACCTATCCAGGCTGCTTCATCTGCTAAGTTACACCAAGATTTTGTGCCTTTTCCTTGTCATTTTATAAATCATTGTTGGCTATGTCCAATCCTATTTTTATGGTCTAATTGTCCTGTGAACCATTTTCATCATGATACTTTCCAGCATTTCCCCTCCAGCTGGCGTCAATCCAACTGATTTGCTGTTTGTTATTTTCACTCTTCCTTGTGGGGTTACATTTCCTTTATTGCGATCTCTGAAGACCGCTCTGGAACTGATGGAAGTTTTCAAGGTGACAGCTAGTGTTTTCACTCTGTCCGCAGCCACCTCTCCCGGGCATCAGATCTTGGGCATCATCCATTTAACCCATGAATTCCTCTATTCTTTTCATTAATGCCAATTTTTCTCATACCACAAGTCATACAGCATGGAAACCACAATGACCAGTGTGCACCCATCCCATCCTCCAGCATTTGGCACACAGCCTTCAATGAGTGGACGATTGCAGACTGGTGCAGGAGAGATTCACCAGAATGCTGCCTGGGTTAGGGGGGGTATTAACTAAAAGGAGAGGTTGCACAAACTTTAATTGTTTCCTCTGGATAACCAGAGGTTGAGGGGAGATCTGATAGAAGTATATACATTTATGAATGGCATAAATAGGGTAAACTGTCAAAACCTTTTTCCCAGGGTGGAACTGTCAGAGACTAGTTGGCATAATAGTGTTTAAGAGGCTTTTGGATAGGCATGTGGATATGCAGGAAATTGAAACATATGGATCATGTGCAGGCAGATGAGGTTAGTTTATCTTGGCATCATGTTTGACATAGGCATTGTTGGCTGAAGGGCCTGCTCCTGCGCTGCTCAATGTTCTATGATTCAAGGTGTTGGCTAGATGCTACTTAAATGCTATCAGCAACTCTGCTTCATCACCCTTCAAGCAATGTGTTCCAATTACTCACACTCACTTGGTGAAAAAGGTTCCCTGAAGATCCTCTCCAAATCTTTTCTCCTTTGCCCTAAGACTATGTCCACGAGTGTACTCTACTGCGTCTACACCCCTCATAGTTTTTCCCATCTCGGTTATGCCCCCTCTTTTCCACCTCCAATCCAAGGAAAACAGACATTCCTAATAACTGAAATGTTCCATCCCATCAACTCCCGACGAATCTTGAGCAAAATGCAAAGTGCTGTAAGTATTCACCAGGTAAGGCAGAATCTGTGGAGGGAATTGGATAGAAAATGTTTTGGGTACGGGTCCCTTCAGATTTTCTATCATAAGGAAATATGGGAAATACACTCAGTGGACACTGCATGCTGTGCTAAAACATGCTTACACCCACCACTGCCCTTTCACACCTTTCAAACATTACTCATCTCCATACACCCTCACATCCCAAGCACCTTTTGAATGCCCGCTATTTGCTCATTGTTAGTCCTTCCCACACAGTCTAAACATTCCAAACGGTCTGAAGAAGAATCCCAACCCAAAACATCACCTATCCATGTTCTCCTGGAATGCTGGCTGATGGAAACAGAAAATAGGTGCAGGAGGCGGCCATTCGGTCCTTCGAGCCAGCATCGCCATTCATTGTGATCATGGCTGATCGTCCCCTATCAATAATCCGTGCCTGCCATCTCCCCATATCCCTTGACTCCACTAGCCCCTAGAGCTCTATCTAACTCTCTCTTAAATCCATCCAGTGACTTGGCCTCCACTGCCCTCTGTGGCAGGGAATTCCATATATTCACAACTCATTGGGTGAAAACAATTTCTTCTCACGTCAGTCTTAAATGACCTCCCCTTTATTCTAAGACTGTGGCCCTGTGATCTGACTGAGTTACTCCAGTACTTTATGCCTTTTATAAAGTCTAAACATTGTTGGTTTCCCAGTGTTCCTTCCCTAAAAACCACCCAAATAATCCTTCCAATTCTACCTCCCCTACTTCCCGTATCCCTTGGCCCGCTATCAAACAAAGCTACCTACCATTGTCCACCTCCCCATTGTTAGTGAACTGCTGCTAACACATTCAGAGGCACGATCCTTTCTCAGATGTACATGTACAGATTTACATGTCAAGGCAGTGGGAGCTTTAATCCTGGAGCTAAAGCCAAAACGTGTAGTCGGAATGCCTGGATAGTGGTAATTGAATGGCCCTTTAAATCCCAACAGACACAGATTAGTCCACAATCATCCTGTTCCTCCACTTCTCCACTAAATACTGCAGTGTTTCAATGGGCAGAAGAAGTATAATCTTAGCAGATTATGTCTTGAGTGCTGGTCATCAGCCATTTTATGAGTGGATAGCACCATTGCATTGGTTTTCTGAGATGGCTCACATGCAAACATGATGTGATGAAGTGAAAGTATTGATACTGCTGCCAGAATACCAGGTGTTGAGCTGTCTGACATACTGTCGACCCTTCACACCTGCCAGCCATTGAGGCAGTACCAATTAATGTCTTTGAAGACTGTTTCTGTGCATCACACAGAAGGCTGCGATCAAAGAAGCAGCGCTTCATCTGCTGCTCTCCAGCAGTGTAGAGTGAGGTAAGGCAAGTGTTGAGGAACTTGATGGTCGGGTGGGTGATCAGTTCCTGAACACTATGACAGATATGCCCCCCCCCCTGTAAAAAATTCCTATCTTTCTTCTTCTTTCTCCCCATCCAACATGCCTTCTGCACATTTTTCCAGTAAATTCACTCATACCTTGGATCAACCCTGCCAACAAAAAACAATTAGTCACCTACCGCCTATGGATGCACACCTTTGGAAAAAAATATCAACAGCCCTGTAATGAACTAACGATCCCTTTAGGTTCCATAGATGGATTAAGTCTTGCACTGGAGGGATCCTGCTGCTTAATGTGTCCTCAGAAATACAAGGTTAAGACAGAGCATTGACTCAGCTGCAAACTCCAAATTAGCAAGGCAGTTGTGAAATCAACACATGTGGATTGTTAATGCAATCCACTGACCCAACATTCAGGGGTCCACTACAAGTCGGCACTTCACTTGACCATGAACTCCAGCTACCATTTTGGACATCAAGGATGCTCCTGGCATCCAGAGAATGCATACTACTAACCCAAACTTCAATACGACAAGTAATTTGGAAGAAGTATTTGTGTAGCAGCAGATAATTATAACCATAGAGTAGCTGTGGCAAGTGGAATAGATTGTATTTAAAAGGCAACTGGATATGTGCATGTGAGACGGATGGCAGGAAACGTTATAAGGGGAAATAAAGGTGGGCATGTGGAGCACACATCCTGCTGCACATTGAATGCTTTGAGTTGAAAATTCTGTGCAATTCTCTGAAAATGTGCTTGAACAAGGATTTATTGAATCTAATGTAATTATCTGATGCCTTGTATTGATTTCAGGTCATTGTCCAGCGATCACTTTCTGCTAAATCAATTACCCATGCCAAAGGTGGAAGCTTATTTGCAGCCTATTTGAAGATCTTCCCAATTTTCATAATGGTGTTTCCAGGCATGATCAGTCGAGTGCTTTATCCCGGTAAGCCTATTTTACATAACAATTAAGTTATCAATTAAATCTAGGATGATAAGCAATATGCACTTCCTTCTAACTACCTTTCATAAATCTGGGCAGGATAATTAGCTTGATGTCTTCACTTTTGTATGTGCCATTATCAACTCCCATTGTCAATCATAAAACTTGTAGAAACAAGACTGACCAGGCAAGAGTTTAACATCTAATAGTACATTATACTCCAGTAATATAGGCCTCTCTAATACTTCCACCCATTCTATGGCTGATACAAACACCACCAACAAAAGGAAGGAAACTTGGATGATGAGAGAAATCGAAGCTATGGTCAATAATAAACAGGAGGCATGGGGAAGGCATTGGCAGCTGGGATCAAGTGTATCACTGGAGGAGTTTCAGGAACCGAGGAACACACTAAAGAGGAAATCAGGAGGGCAAAAATGGGACAGTAGATAGCTCTGGCAGATAATATTAAGATTAATCCCAAGTGATTTTATAAGTACTGTGGCATCAGGGATGTCGAGTTCAGAAATGACCACACTGACACTCGCAGAAGGGTGAACTCACATGATATATTTTATTTACAGTGGGAAGAAAGTCCTGGACCACATGGGGGCACTGTCTCTCACCGGAATAGATAGAGTAAATGCATAGAGCCTTTTACCCAGAGTAGGGGAATTAAAAACCAGAGGACATAGTTTTAAAGTGAGGGGGGGAAACTGTAATAGGAACCTGAGGGTCATCTTTTTTTACACAAAGGGTGGTAGGTATATGGAACGAGCTACCAGAGGAGATAGTTGAGGCAGGTACTATCACAATGTTCAAAAAGCATTTGGACAATTACATGGATGGGATAGGTTTAGAGGGATATGGGCCAAACGCAGGTTGAAAGGGTCAATAGTTTCTTTATTATTACTTGTACCAAGGTAGAAGTAATAAAATCTGCCCCAATTCAGAATTTTGACTTGTGCGCCCAGCCTGTCTTTATGCATAACTATCTTAAAACTAATAGAACTGTGGTAGGTGGTCCTAAAAAGCTCACCCACAGACACTCCAGTCACTTGCCCTTCTCAATTTCCTAAGAGTAGATCAAGCTTTGCCCTCTCCTGTTTAGTGCGCACTACTTATTATCTGAGGAAACTTTCTGAACAAATTCCACTTTGGCTAAGTTCTTGACACTTATGACTATATCGGGAAAGTTAAAATTCCCTACTACTACAACCCTATTAGTCTTGCATCTGTCTGCAATCTCCTGGTATATTTGGTCTAATTCCCGTGAACTATTTGGGGGCAGGTAGTACACTCCCAACAATGTGATCATCTCCTTTTTATTTCTCAGCTCCACCTATATAGCCTCGCTGGACGAACCATCAGAAATGACCTCGGACTGTAGCCGTGACAAACTTTTTAATCTTAAATGAATACTTCTCATCTCTATTCAGCAAAGTCATCTGCATGCAACAATAGTAGCAGGAATTGCTGTAGTGTGAAGGGATTAGATGAAGCAGAATTTGTTATGTGTGTACATTAAAGTTTCTCAAGCAAAGTATAAATATACAGTGCATTCAGAAAGTATTCAGACCCCTTTACATTTTCCACATTTTGATATGTTACAGCCTTACTCCAAAATTTATTACATTTCTTTTTTTTATCAACAATCTACACAAAATACCTCATAATAAAAAAGGGAAAACAGGTATTTATACATTTTTGCAAAGTATTTAAAAAGGAATAACTGAAACAGCACATTTACATAAGTATTCAGACCCTTTGCTATGACACTCAAAATTGAGCTTCGGTGCATCCTGTTTCCATTGATTATCCTTGAGATGTTTCTACGACTTGATTGGAGTCCACCAGTGGTAAATTAAATTGATTGGACATGATTTGGAAATGCACACACCTGTCTATACAAGGTCCCGCAGTTGACAGTGCATGTCAGAGCACAAACCAAGCCATGAAGACGAAGGAATTGTCCATAGACCTCCTAGACAGGATCGTGTTGAGACACAGATCTGGGGAAGGGTATAAAACAATTCCTGCAGCATTGCAGGTTCTAAAGAGCACAGTGGCCTCCGTCATTCTTAAATGGAAGAACTTCGAAACCACCAGGACTCTTCATAGAGCTGGCTGCCCGGCCAAACTGAGTAATCAAGAACCCGTTGATCACTCTGACTGAGCTCCAGAGTTCCTCTGTGGAGATGGGAGAAACTTCCAGAAGGACAACTATATCTGCAGCACTCCAGAAATCAAGCCTTTATGGTAGCGTGGTCAGACGGAAGCCACTCTTCAGTAAAAGGCACATGACAGCCCATTTGGAGTTTGCCAAAGGGCACCTAAACAAGATTCTCTGGTCTGATGAAACCAAGATTGAACTCTTTGGCCTGAATGCCAAGTGTCACGTAGGAGGAAACCAGGCACCGCTCATCACCTGGCCAATACCATATCTATGGTGAAGCATGGGACAGAGGTTCACCTTCCAACAGGACAACGGCCCTAAGCACACAGTTAAGACAATGCAGGAATGGCTTTGTGACAAGTATGTGAATGTCCTTGAGTGGCCCAGCCAGAGCCCGGACTTGAACCCGATCGAATATCTCTGGAGGGACCTGAAAATAGCTGTGCATCGACACTCCCCATCCAACCTAACAGAGCTTGAGAGAATGGAAGAAATTACCCAAATACAGGTGTGCCAAGAAGACTTGAGGCTGTAATCGCTGCCAAAGGTGCCTCAAAGTACTGAGTAAAGGGTCTGAATACTTATGTAAATGTGATATTTCAGTTATTTTTTTTTAATTACTTTGCAAAAATTTCTAAACACCCATTTTTGCTTTTTTATTATGGGGTATTGTGTATAGATTGATGATAAAACAAATGAATTTAATCCAATTAGAATAATAAGGCTGTAACATAACAAAAAGTGAAGTGGTCTGAATACTTTCTGAATGCACTGTACATCTGTTTGAAAGTGCCCTCTGACACAGGTATACGAATAGGCCACTCGGCCTCTCCAGCCTGTCCTGCCATTCAATATGACTAAGGCTGACATGCACCAGACCTCAACGGTAAAAGAAAAATGAAAGGTCAGTCTCTTTCCACAGTCACAAGATAAACTACTGGGCTCAACATTATCTTCAACAGATAATGATCACTTCCAGCATTTGCAATATTTTGCTTCCAATATTGAGAAATGGTTTGCTTGTGCAATGCAGAAAAAAGGTGGTAGGAGAACAAGTGAAGAGAAAAAAATGGGTTTACTCAAGGTTTAATTGGGAGGAACAGAATCATCATTGAAATTGCTGAACTTAGTACTGTCAGGAAGGTGGAAAGGCCCTTGTGACCAAATGAGGCCTCGTCTTTCAAGCTTCCATGGATCTGTAGGTAGAATGTTGTCGAAAGCCTGGAAAAAGCGTTAAAAAAGAAGAGTAAAAATAAAGATACAGTGGAAGGGGGAGGAGTGAGCAAGAGAAAGTGGGATTGGGAGAAGGTAAGAGAAAGTGAGAGGAAAAGAGAGAGGTAAAAGGAGAGGGAAAAATAGAGAGAAAGGGAAAGGGAGGGAAAGAGGACTGAGAGTGGAAAGGAGCGGGAAAGGGAAAGTGAGAGGAAGAAAGGAAGAGGAAGAAGAGTGGGGAGGGGAGGGAGGGGCATAAGGGGAGAGAGAAGGAGAGAGGGGGAGGGAGAGTGGGAGAGTTCTTCTGTATTTTTCAGTAAAAGTCAGTAAATGTCTCTACATTGTATTAACTGTGGAAGTAGTGAAATAAGGTGATATTGAAAACATTTTTGAGCAATGTTGAATGACATGTGGGTAATTTTGAGAAGTTCAATTTATGGTGTTCATAAAGGTTATGATTCTTGTTTTTAGATCTTGTGGCTTGTGTAGATGAATATACTTGTCGTAGAGTTTGTGGCAATCCAGTTGGGTGCACGGATATCGCTTATCCACTGCTTGTAATGGAGCTGCTCCCTGGAGGTACATTGTTAAAGTAGGAAAATAATAAAATTAGGCATGAAAAATTACTACCCATGCTAAGTTGCTGCTGGAAATGAGTTGGAGTGACACTGCCATCCACTGCTTCAACTTACTGATTGGCTGGATCCAACTGCGGAGATAAGTGACTTGTCAAAGTGCCTGCTACTATGCTGTGTGCCTCCATAACTCCAGTCAATGTGTCGGATATTTTTTCCCCACTCCCCGGCAGCTATTTCCATATTTGTTACAAAAGAGTGGGTTATAAATAAGGAGGGTGAATGGTGTCTGTATTGCCAATTGCCCGCTAAAACCAAGTAAGGGATTACAGAGTAATAAAGTATCATTGTTTCAGTAGTAGAAACAAAACACTGCAGGTGCTGGTTAATACACAAAAGGACATAAAATGCTGGAGTCATTCAGTAGGTCAGGTAGCATCTCTGGAGAACGCAGATAGGTGATGCTTCAGATCAAGGCCTTTCTTCAGACCCTCGTACCAGAGACTCCAACCCCAAGCACCTTCTGATCTGGAGATTCTCCCGCCTGGATCCCCTAGGAAACTGGAGATTGCAAACACATGTGCGCGAAGCGCACATCACGAGCGCGAAGCGCAAAGTCCCTTGCGGCCGGGGTCCAGGGCCCACTTAAGGCCCCTGGAAGCTCTAGGGTTCTAGCTGCTCTCTGGTGCTATCTTAGGCTTATTTTTGAACATATGATCACACTAAATTAGTAACAATCCAATGCTTCAAATCATATATAATTGCTTAATAAAGATTCTTCATTTTGGTTTCTTGGAACATCTTACCACAGAGATGTGAGAGAATTAGAGAAAGCAGTGATCTCTGGAGTAAGGTTTTTCCCAGTTGGTTATTAACAATTTCACTGCTTCTGAAAATTTTCTGATTTGTTAAATTCTGATGAAATACAGTACTTACCAACTCATAAAATCCAACGGTTTAATGTTAAGTCACTCAGTGAGCCATTCATAACCCGGCAACATATGATTTACTAAATTAGTTTCAATGTCATTTATCATGCAAGTCTTCCATATCCATAGTCCTTGTCTTCCTTTTCTTTAGACAGAAATATGTTCTTGGTTGTATTTTCTTGTTGCTACCTTTGCTGCCCTTATCAAACTTTTTGGAGGGATGAATTTGTAGCTGGGCTCATCGCAATTGACCTTGCAGCTGAGAATTGCAGTAGTGGCATGGCTGGTCAAGTTTTGCAATCTCACTATCTGGGAACATTGCTTTGCATAAATCTGTAAAACTGTCCCCCAGACTGAATGGCAAGTTAGACTCGGCGATCCACTGGCAGAACAAGATTTCTGCCTTTGTCACTCTGTCTTGACAGGAATCAGTCTCCTTCGATTGGCCAAAATAATCCACCATTCTTGCCTGCCTGCCCTCTCTTTTGACGGCATCGAGTTTTGCACGGTGGCTTGCCAGGCTCACATGCTTAACCATATCACTGATGCCCCCATGCTTCACGGAAAATGTAGTAACACAATACGTGCAAAAACAGTTGAGGTGCCGGTGTCCTTCTGATGAGGAGTCAGCCCACAAAATCGGTCTTCTCGGAACCACTCTGGTTTCCATGAGCACAAATACTTCTTTTTAGTTTTAATACTACTACTAGGTACTTCTAGTACTTCGCCGTCGCCTCCGGCATTCTTCCGTTTGGCAGACATGACTTTACTCGATCTCTAGAACTTGAAGTCTAGTCTAGGCTGTCAAGTGCATAGCCGGCCCAATGCATGCATATGCAGCTAGCTACGTAGCTATGTGTATGTAGCTAATAATACACGTACACACGTATGAGCTAGCTTCGCTCGATCTACATCTACCTTAGATAATCTGGACCATAAAACACGCTCGTACTGCATCAAGGCCCACGGCCACGGTCACGGAGTCGCGTCGGATCGGAGTGTGCATGCTAAAGCACATAGAGCTACATTATGTACACGGAGCCATGTGCATCGTACGCGGGCCGGGGGGGGGGGGGGGGATAGAGCGCCTAGCATGCACATTATACATGTATGCACTACATGCATTAAAACGTATGTAGTATCGCGTGTGCGCATTTGGTGATTTATACACCGTGGAAATGCATGAAAATTAAATTCCACTTTTCAAAAAGGAGATTGGGCGGGAGAAAGAACATTTCAAGCGGGAGAAAATACATCTTAAGTGGGAGACACAAAGCCAGGGCGGGAGAAATTAAATCTCAAGCGGGAGAGCGGGAGATTTTGCGAAAATGGCCTTTCGGCGGGAGAGTTGGAGTCACTGTCGTACTGAAACTGGATGGCTGTGGGAGAGGCGAGGATCGATGGAGTCTTTGCTCACAGCCTGCAGGTGGCTGGAGTGCAGTGGCGGTGGTGATGGCAGCATTGGCAGGCCCAGTCTGGGAATGGCTGAAAAAGCTGTGTGGGCCGGTTGTGGCCAGCAGGTCCGGACCTTCCAGCAGCCAGGGAGGCGATGCAGGCTGGGGTTGGTCGTCTGCCTGGCATGGAAGTGACCAGGGAGGCAGTGCAGGTCGGAAATAGCATCATCAGCCCTGCCTGGAAGCGACCGGGGAGGCGGTACGGGCTGAGTGTGGCGCCAGCAGTCCTCCTTGGTGGTGAAGTTCAGTAGGTCCACTGTAAGAGCCATTCAGCCTAAGTAAGTTTATTATAGCCACATGTCTAGTTACCTTTAATTGTTATCTGCCTGTGTTAATGTGGGGGGAGTTATTTAGGTAGTCTGAGTGTGTTTTTGGCCAGAAGAGTCTAGCGCAGACGCTCAGATAGATTATTTTCAGTTTTGATGTCGGAGCCCTGAGATGATACAGTTTTCCACCATGTCTACGACACATTATTATGACCACAAGCATGATTGGAACGACGATTAAGAACGGAAGTTAAGACTTATTTCATTGTTCTGTATTTCTCCAATAAAGCTATTAATCAACGAACTACGTCTGGACGATTCATCACTGCTATCTTAAGAGTGTTGTGAAATTACTTTACGAATGGTCTCCGACATGTTAGTGGCTCAACGAAGGTTGAACTTTGGGATGCTTTAAAAAGCTGCCACTATATTTTTAGTAGAAAACTGCTCCAAGAATGGATTAAGTAGAAAAACTATAAGTTGATTAAAAGGACTATTACTAAAGATTGGTTCCATAGAAGGGGAACTGAGGCAGCTGGATCTCTGGTGGAGAATTTATAGCTTGATTCTTGGATTAAAGAATCCACCAGCCAGCAGCGATAAGAAGTACAGCAGAGAGGACAAGAAGAACAGCTGCGAAGACAAAAAGAACAGCTGGAACTAGCCACAAAGTTGGCGGTTGCCAAATTGAAGAAGGAGATAATGGAAAGTCATGGTTCAAGATGCGGCTCGAGAATATCTCAGAAGAAGAGTTCCTTAGTCCAAGAAGGAGCTGCTCAGCTGAAAGTAACAGCTAAACCAAAACTACAGCCAGAGGATATTTGGCCCCGTGACTCAGAGCTAGCACGGAGCCAGTTGATGGGTGACAAAACATCATCTCAGCAACTGGGTGCTAGACAGAAGCATATTACTTATGGGGCGTCTGTCGAGGCTCAGGACAAACCAGCAACTCAATACTCTTTTCAGAGGCCTAATACACAGGCTCGAGCAAGCCAACATTGGCAGATGCCTGCGTATCATCCATTTGTGCCCAGTCATGGACAAACAACTAGTCATAGGACTCATGACAAAACTTACTCAGACCAGTATTCTTTTCAGAGGCCTGTTTATCATCCATCTGCGTCAAGCCAAGGTTCTCAAGGTGAATTCTATGAATTGGTGAGGAATCAAACGAAAATCAGCGAGCTCATAGCTCAAAAAATATCTCTCTTCCACCCTACCACCAATAGAAATTCCTAGATATGATGGTGATCCTTTACGGAATGTAGCTTTCATAATGGCATTTCACGAAGGAGTAGAAATGAAAACTACTGATGAAAGAGAGCACTTATGATTTCTGGTCCATTACACAAGCGGACATGCAAAGGGCTTGTAAAAAGTGTCTAAATAGGCCTGGAGGCCAAGGCTATCGAGAGGTGAGAAGGTTGCTTAAAGAATGTTACGGTAACGAACAGAGGATTGCTAACGCATACATGAAGAAGGCCTTTGCTTGGAAAGATATCGTCAGAAGATGTGGAGGCATTGAGTGAGTTTACGATATTTCTTAGAGGTTGTTGTAGCTTGATGAGAAATCTCGACCACATGAATGAAATGAATGTTGTTAGTAATACTAGAGCCATCATTCTAAAACTGCCCTATAGGCTTAGAGATAAGTGGAGAGATAGGGCAGGCCAGATAATGGAAGTGGAGAATTGAGAAGCCATGTTGCTTGAACTGGTGGCTTTCTTAATAAGCAAGTACGGTTCATGTTAAACCACGTCATGGGAATGTTCAAGATCCTAAACAAGCAACTGCTAAAGGTTCTACCTTTACTGAAACAAAAGGAAGATCAGGACCTAAGGAAGGCAGTTATGCTACCGCTATAATACCTGTGGAAACGACAGGAGGAATGAAAGGTGCTGCACCTACTATCAAGCAAAAAGGATTTTGTTTATTATGTGATGAAGTTGGTCACACCATAAGGTGGTGTCGAAGATTCAAGGAGAAGACTTATAAAGAAAAGATGAACTTCTTAAAGGAGAAGGGAATCTGCTTTGAATGTTTGAAGAAAGGACATATAGTTAAAGACTGCAAGAGATCTATAACTTGCGATAAGTATAAACAGGATCATCCTGGATTACTTCACACTGAACAGAAGAAGACAGAAAAGGAGCCGGAGCAAATAGAACGGAAGAAGCCAGCTACTAGTGATGCTGTTACCTCACCTCAGATAAATGCGCATATTGGGGCCGGGGTAGAAACCTGTATTTACTCCATCTTACCAGTACAGGTAATGAGCAGCCAGGGGAATACAGTGCTGCAAACATATGCATTTTCGGATCATGGAAGCTAGCCTACCTTTTGTACAGAAAGTTTGATGAGAAGGCTGGACAGGAAAAAAGGTTACGATTCCATTGCGTACCATGAATGAAGAGAAAGAGTGCGTTAGTCATCACATTACAAGTACGGAAATATCTAGTCTGGATGAAGACAATTTTATACCAATATCTGAGGTGTTTACACATGAGAGCATGCCTGTTTGTCATCAAAATATACCCAGGCAAGAAGACTTGAAACAATGGCCTTATTTGAAGGATGTCAAATTACCTAAAATAAATTCTGGCATCGACCTACAAATTGGAACAAATGCTTTGAAGGCATTGGAACCTAAAGAGATCGTCAGCAGTCAAGGGGACAGACCATTTGCTGTGAGGACCCTACTCGGATGGGTTATCTATGGCTCCTTGAGAAGGAACAACGAAAGCAGGAATCAGAAGAACCACCCTGCTGCAGCTGTCAGTCAAATATCTACTGTTAAATTAGAAGAGCTGTTGATCAAGCAATACAATCACGACTTCAATGAAAATACCAGTAAGGAATCGGAAGAAATGTCCAGAGAAGAGTTAAACTTCTTGGATATTATGAAATTACTCAGTAAAGATGATAGACGGACACTATTGTCTCGACTTACCTCTCAAACAAGAAAGTGTTAGTTTGCCGAATAGGCGTTGCATTGCAGAGCAGCGCACCCAGAATCTGAATCGCAAGTTTGGCAAGAATACGAAATTTCATGATGAATATACATCTTTTCTAAAGGACATGGTTGATAATGATTATGCTGGAATAGTACCGACAAACCAGCTGAATCGAAGTGACGGAGAGCTTTGGTATATTCCTCACTATGGGGTGTATCACTCTAAGAAAGGGACCTTGAGGGTGGTCTTTGACTGTGCTGCAGTCTTCAAAGGAACATCACTTAGCTGTCAACTACTCAAGGTCCAGACCTTACCAACTCACTCATTGGAGTTCTCATTAAATTCAGACAAGAACCAATTGCTTTGATGGCTGATATTAAAGCAATGTTTTATCAAGCAATTGTAGCAAACAGAATCTCTTATGTAAGGAGAGCTACTAATGTATCACGGGAAATATGTTAACACCAAGGAAAATCCTGCGGGTGAAGCTTCTAGAGAACTAACAGCAGATCACTTCTTAAGCAACAAGAGATGGATCAAAGGACTGGAGTTTCTCTGTAAGCCAGACAGAGAATGGCCAAAGGTTGAACCGGGATTTGAAATCTCTGCTCATGATCCGAAAACTAAGCAGGACATCACAGTGAATGTTATTGCTAAGGATTCATCGAACCCAACAAATGACTTCATTACCCACTTTTCATCATGGAAGAAGTTGATGACTGTTGTGGCCTGGGTTCTTAAAGCCAAAGCAAGCTGATTGCTGTTTGCTCGAAAAAGGAAAGAGATTGCTGAAAGTATTTCTGAAAAGGATCCTGAAAAACTGAAGGAAAAGGTTGAAAAGATACAAGTATTTAAGGCATCATACCATGTACAGGGTTTACATCTTGATGATCTTCTCAGAGCAGAAAACACAATTATTTCTTTCTGTGAAAGACAAAAATACAAAGAAGAAATATCGGCGTTAGAAGCTGGAGTACATGATGTCAAAATAAACAGTCAATTGTACAAGCTTGATCTGGTATTAGAGGAGGACTTCTGAGAATTGGCGGACGCCTGAATAGACTGGCAATGCCTGAAGAGGCTAAGCATCCTATTATTCTCTCGAAGGATTTTCATATTTCAACATTATTGTTATGACATATCCATGAATTGATTGGACATGGAGGAAGAAGTTTCATGCTGTCAAGAAAGTAAGTACGTTTATTGGCCAAGTATTCACATACAAGGAATTTGCCTTGGTGCTCTGCCCACAAGTAACAACATGACATACAGTGACAGTTACAAATGACTCAGAAAACACTAAACATTAATAATAATAAAACATTAATGATAAAACACCATTGATCAAGCATGTGAACCAACAAAATACCAGATCAAAGGGAGGCTACAGATTTTTGGCTGTTGAGTAGAGCAAAACTTTGGACTTTTGTGTTTTGGACTATATACTGGGTATCATGCCTGACATTAAGGGTTTGGTGCGTACAGTATGACTTCAGACTAAGAATGATGTCTTGGTGAGACCGATAACAAAGATTCTGCTACAAGAAGGCGAAAATCAAGATGTGAAGAATCACTAAAGAAGTTTTAATGCTGATATATAATGCATGTTATTCTTGTTTTTTGATATATGTTAAGCTTTTATAGTTCTGTTTTAATGTATATTAGCAATTGCCTCGTTATATACTCAGGACAATTAGAGGTATGTAGGAGCCATTTAGCTTAAGTAAGTTTATTATTGGCACATGTCTAGTTACCTTTAATTGATTTCTGCCTGTGTTAATGTGGGTGGAGATTTATATAGTCTGGGCATGTTTTTAGCCAGAAGAGTCTAGCGCAGATGCTAAGATAGATTAGTTTCGGTTTTGACGTCAGAGCCATGAGATGATATAGTTTTCCACCGTGTCTACGACACATTATCATCATGACCACGAGCATGATTGGGACAACAATTAAGAACGGAAGTTAAGACTTATTTCATTGTTCTGTATTTCTACAATAAAGAAGCTATTAATCAACGAACTACGTCTGGAAGATTCATCATTGCTATCTCAAGAGTGTCGTGACATGCATGAGATTACTTTACTAATGGTCTCCGACATATTAGTGGCTTAACAAAGGTTGAACTTTGAGATGCTTTAAAAAGCTGCCACTATATCCACTATAACCAAAATCCATTATAAAAAGTAATCCAATAATAACAAGGGATAACTGTATATCAGATCGAACTTCGGCTAACATTAATCCGTATAAAATAGAATATAAAAAGTGATCTAAATGCTCTTCATAAGTTGATAAGTTTCTTTTCTCAGCTTGTGATGTCCTCCACAGCAATAGACATCAAATGCCTCTTGCATCTCGAATCTTATTTAG
Organism: Okamejei kenojei; assembly: GCA_035221665.1. Taxonomy (NCBI): domain Eukaryota; kingdom Metazoa; phylum Chordata; class Chondrichthyes; order Rajiformes; family Rajidae; genus Okamejei; species Okamejei kenojei. The sequence continues at coordinate 22,463,509 of CM069152.1, forward strand.
AATGTCTCGGGGCAGAACAGGAGGAGAAATCACAGATCTATCCAAAGGTCACAAACCTGGGAAGTCCTGTGTATCAGTTAACGAGACAGAAATTTTCCAGAAACACATGAAACCCATGGTTATGGTGTGTTTCCTTTAGTGATATTTGATCTTATTTTCCAAAATGATTCTGTAATTGGGAAAGACCTGTCATTTTACTGGTTCTGGGAGCAGCAAACCTCCAACATGGATGTATTTGCAGCAGAGGGAGTGCAGGTTTGATTGCTGGGATGGCACTTTATCATATGAGAAATTATTGAAGATAAATCTGTAGAGTTCAGAAGAATGGGATATTATTTCATTGAGGCATGCAAAATTCCAATGGCGCTTAACTGGGTAAGTAGTTATATATAGGTATACCAACATGGAGAAGGAGGCTACTTAGCTTTTTAAGCCAACTCCACTCCTTGATTGAATTCTGACTGATATATTTATAACCTCGTCTTGGCGTTCCTACTTACAGGTACCAGCAGTAACCTTTGCATATTAACTATTCATCTACATTTGCCATAAAATATTTTGATTTTCACCATTTCTGCCACAATTGTCCTTTAAAGAAGAGTGTTCCAAAGGTTCCCTGAGAGAAAAAAAGTCACTTGATTTATCAGATGAATGACTTATTGTTAAATGGGGACCCCTGGTTCAAGATTCACTCACAAGTTAAAACATCATCTCTACATCCAATATATTTTACAGATATAACATATTGTCCCAACAATTGTCCTCAATTCCCTGAGCAATGAAGACAAGTGAGCCATACATTTCCTTCATCACCTTGCCACTTTTAAGAAACTCTTTACTTGTACCCCTCAGTCTCTCTGTTCTACAACATCCCCCAAAGCCTGTCATTTGCTGTGTATGTCTTGCCGTCGTTTATCTTTCCAAAATAAAGCATTTCACATTCCATGTACCTTACTTTTTCTCAGTTTCCCAGTTGATCTAGATCCTGTTGAAATCTGAGACCACCTGCTTACATATCATTCATCAGGAAATGCATATCTCTCAATATCTCAGTTTTGTCATCTCTCATTATATAGATAATATGCTTTTTGACTATTTCCGCAATTAATATACCATTTATCATATTTTGCACACTCACTTGCTTTCCTTTGCTTTGAGGGTATGTTTTCCCTGGCTGAAGTGTGTAGAATCAGGTGTCCAAATAAAGAGACAGCCATATAAGACACATCCTTCAACCAGAGGTGGTTAGAAACATAAAAATAGGTGCAGGAGGGGGTCATTCGGCCCTTCAAGCCAGCACTGCCATTCATCGTGATCATGGCTGATCGTCCCCAATCAAACCCATGCCTGCCTTCTCCCCATATCCACTAGCCCCTAGAGCTCTATCTAACTCTCTCTTAAATCCATCCAGTGACTTGGCCTCCACTGCCCTCTGACAGGGAATTCCACAAATTCACAACTCTCTGGGTGAAAACGTTTTTTCTCACCTCAGTCTTAAATGGCTTTCCCTTTATTCTAAGACTGTGGCCCCTGGTTCTGGACTCGCCCAACATTGGGAACATTGTTCCTGCATCTAGCTTGTCCATTCCTTTTATTATTTTATATGTTTCTATAAATTTCCCCCTCATCCTTCTAACCTCCAGTGAATACAAACCTAGTCTTTTCAATTTTTCTTCATTTGACAGTTCCGCCATCCCAGGGATCAATCTCGTGAACCCATGCTGCATTGCCTCAATCACTAGGATGTCCTTCCTCAAATTAGGAGACCAAAACTGGACACAATACTCCAGATGTGGTCTAACCAGAGCCCCATACAACTGCAGAAAAACCTCTTTACTCCTATACTGAAATCCTTTTGTTATGAAGGCCAACATTCCATTAGCTTTCTTCACTGATCTTTGGAAACCTCTACCCAAAAGATAAGCGGGGGCTCAATAACTAAGAATATTCAACACAGAAGTTGATAGATTTTAAGATGTTAAGAGAATTTAGGGATGTGGCAGTTCATGCAGGAAAGTAGTGTTTTAATAAATAATCAACAACAATTGTATTAATTGGTGAAGCAGATGCAAAGGGCTAAATGATCTACCTCTAGTTCTATTTTTATGTTTTAGAGGATGGATGTTTGTAATAATATGGAGGGACAGGAAGTATTTGTCCTGATTCATTTAGTTTAGAGGATTTCAAAGTACCCCATTAATCACTCCTCGGGATTGCACAGGATGCTGGCTTTAGTACAATCCTTGAACCCATTCCTGTTCTCATTCTCTCACTGCAGGACCACGGGGCCTAATAGTTGCCGTAATGATTGCTGCTCTCATGTCCTCCCTCACTTCAATCTTCAACAGTGCAAGTACATTATTTACGATGGACATGTGGCATCACATCCGGCCTCGCTGCTCTGAGTGGGAGCTCATGATTGTTGGCAGGTAAGAAAATGCAGCGTTGGCTATTTTGCTCAATGGTGCCTTTCTATTGAAAACTGCAATCATGAGAAAAGTCATGTAAAGCACGGTTCCCCGTGCTCATTGGAGGAATCAGCAGAATGATAAGACTCAAAATGAACACTGATGCTTTTAAACACGATCTCTCTTTGTTTCAGGATATTTGTGTTGATCCTAGTGGTGGTGTCTGTTTTGTGGATTCCTCTGGTGCAAGCAAGCCAAGGTGGCCAACTCTTTATGTACATCCAATCCATTACCTCCTATCTAACCCCACCAATCGCAGTGGTCTTTGTTTCTGGCTGCTTTTGGAAACGAGCTAATGAGAAAGTGAGTCATTTCCTTAAAATTTCTACATATTATTTAATGTTGCTAAATTCAACATGGAGATGAATTTGAGTGCCTAGTATGTTGCTTCAGTAACTCTAGTCTAGTGCATTGTGAGGTAGCTGAGCCCCATACAAATGGATTGGTGGAGATGCCAATTCAATTACTATAACCCTGTTATCTTTGCATTGGAACTAAGTAAGAGAATTGATAAATTCCACTGAGAACTGCTCAAGTTGAATTTTATTTATTTTTCATTTTATATTATATTCTGGGTTATAACTTTCAGTTCTGCAGCTGGGTTTGAATTTACCTTATTTTAAATTAATACTCAGATTGGCATTTATACATCTTTGTATTAAGGTCCACTGGATTTGTTCCTCACATAAGCCCCTGTCCCACTTAGGCAATTTTTTTGGCAACTAGGCTGTTGCCACATGGTTGCGGGGTGACGCCTGTATGGTCGTGAGTAGTCTCAAGTCTCCTAAAGAGTCTTAAAGTTTTTCTGGTCGCCGCTGGATTTTCAAATGTTCAAAACTTTTCGCCGCCTGTGGGCTTGACGTAGCTTGTCTTCTCCTGTCGTAGGTGAAGTCATAGGTTGTCGCCAGGATGACGCAGGTTGTCACCAGGTGACGTTGGTTGTCGCTGGGTGCTGACTTTGGTGAATTCCATTGCTGATTACCTACGTCAACCCAAGTCAACCGGCGACAGGTACCGGCGACTGAATTGTCGTCAGTTGTCTTCAGTTGTCGCCGACAGGGTCGTTGCTTGTCGTGGTTTGTCGCGGGTGGATGTAGGTTGATTTTGTTTGTCGAAGGTTGTCGCCTGTGTGGTTGTAGGTTGTCGTAGGTGTGGTCATAGGTGGATGACCTAATGGGTTGTCGGTAGCTTGCCGTAGCTTGACGTCGATTAGATGGTACGTTGTCGTAGCTTGTTGTAGACATTGTCGTAGTGCGGGTCCAGCCGTCGCTTTTCCGGTGACCTGCTATGACTGTGACTGTCGCCGAAACAATTGCCTAAGTGGGACAGGCCCTTATGATGAGATCAAGGCATTTACACAAAATTTATAGACCATTATAAAATTTATAGATCTTCCGGTGGCGCTATGGAGCCCTAGAGGATAAACATAGAAACATAGAAACATAGAAATTAGGTGCAGGAGTAGGCCATTCAGCCCTTCGAGCCTGCACCGCCATTCAATATGATCATGGCTGATCATTCAACTCAGTATCCCGTACCTGCCTTCTCTCCATACCCTCTGATCCCCTTAGCCACAAGGGCCACATCCAACTCACTCTTAAATATAGCCAATGAACTGGCCTCAACTACCCTCTGTGGCAGAGAGTTCCAGAGACTCACCACTCTCTGTGTGAAGAAAGTCTTTCTCATCTCGGTCTTAAAGGATTTCCCCCTTATCCTTAAGCTGTGACCCCTTGTCCTGGACTTCCCCAACATCGGGAACAATCTTCCTGCATCTAGCCTGTCCAACCCCTTAAGAATTTTGTAAGTTTCTATAAGATCCCCTCTTAATCTCCTAAATTCCAGAGAGTATAAACCGAGTCTATCCAGTCTTTCTTCATAAGACAGTCCTGACATCCCAGGAATCAGTCTGGTGAACCTTCTCTGCACTCCCTCTATGGCAATAATGTCCTTCCTCAGATTTGGAGACCAAAACTGCACGCAATACTCCAGGTGTGGTCTCACCAAGACCCTGTACAACTGAAGTAGAACCTCCCTGCTCCTGTACTCAAATCCTTTTGCTATGAAAGCTAACATACCATTCGCTTTTTTCACTGCCTGCTGCACCTGCATGCCTACTTTCAATGACTGGTGTACCATGACACCCAGGTCTCGCTGCATCTCCCCTTTTCCTAATCGGCCACCATTTAAATAATAGTCTGCTTTCCTGTTTTTGCCACCAAAGTGGATAACCTCACATTTATCCACATTATACTGCATCTGCCAAACATTTGCCCACTCACCCAGCCTATCCAAGTCACCTTGCAGTCTCCTAGCATCCTCCTCACAGCGAACACTGCCCCCCAGCTTAGTGTCATCCGCAAACTTGGAGATATTGCCTTCAATTCCCTCATCCAGATCATTAATATATATTGTAAATAGCTGGGGTCCCAGCACTGAGCCCTGCGGTACCCCACTAGTTACTGCCTGCCATTGTGAAAAGGACCCGTTTACTCCTACTCTTTGCTTCCTGTTTGCCAGCCAGTTCTCTATCCACATCAATACTGAACCCCTAATACCGTATGCTTTAAGTTTGTATACTTATGCTTTAAGTTTGTATACTATGCTTTAAGTTTGTATACTAGCGCCAGCCAGCTCCGTAAAAAATCGGAAAAAAAACGGGGTTTTTAAAAGACTTACCGGCTGTCTGCTACACACTGCCTGCCGTTTCTATACCGACTGTGCCGAGTGACGTCATCAGCCGTGCGACTAACTATGTCGACGACACGGAGCCCTACCGACAAGAGTAAAAACTCGTTCAACCCGACAGAGACCGGCAGAAGGCCGAGGTGAAGCCTCGGATTCGAGTAGGACCAGCTCCATGGAAGATGTTTCCAAGAAAACAGGCACAAAAGCGGAAGGTGAGGATTTGAAAACTTTTATTTCTCAACAGATGGCTGTTTTTAAAGCTAGAATTAAAGGAAGAAATGAAAGGTATAAAGGAAGAAATAAAGGAAGAAATATGTCAAATGAACAATCAGATGGATCAGATGAAAAATCAACTGAATGAATTTCAAAAAGAAACAATGTTAAAAATTGAAAAAAAGGTCAAGAAAGTATCGGAAGATTTGAAGAATGAACTCATTGAAATGCTTAATGATATGGAAAGTAAGATGGAGAAAAAACTTGAAAAGGTTAAAAAAGACTTTCAAAATAAGATTACTCCTATTGAGAATGTGCTGGAACAACAGGCAGCTGGCATGAAGAACCTTGAACAGATAGCGGAGGCAAGTACTGCGTCTACAGCAAAGCTGATAACAGAACATGAACGTCTAATGAATTTGCTGACTAAAACAACAGAGAAATGTACTCAGCTAGAAGGCTATCAGAGAAGACAGAATCTGAGGATCGCAGGGATTCCTGAAGGTCGAGAGAAACACGAAGATCTTCGAGAATTCACTGCTAAACTACTCCAAAATGTTTTATCTCTGGATGAAATGCCTTTATTAGCTCGTGCTCATAGAGTCAGCAGACGTCAGACCAGTATAAATGCCCCCCCAAGACAAATGATCATAAAGCTACAATATGATTTTGTTCTGGAGGAGATTATGCGGAAAGCTGCGAGAAATAAGAATTTGACATTTGAAGGACAAAGGATCAGTATCTATCGAGATTACCCTCCAGAGGTTGCTAGAAAACGGAAGGCTTTTAATGAAGTCAAAAGCCTTATGAGGGGTGTAGAAAATCTGAGATACGGTTTGAATTACCCAGCCACTCTAAGAGTTACTTTTAACAACGTGGAGCATTTCTTTAATACCCCAGCAGCAGCCTTGGATTTCGCAAAGCAGTTCGAGTCTTGAAAAGTATCTACAAGCAAACATACTGACTTTTACTACTTTTAGAGACCCAACATGGAGTCTCAACACCCTCAGCAGCCTTGGATTTCGCAAAGCAGTTCGAGTCTTGAAAAGTATCTACAAGCAAACATACTGACTTTTACTACTTTTAGAGACCCAACACGGACTCTCAACATTCTGTGAGATTTCATATGATAATATGGGACTAGAAGTAATGGACAATGCCGTATGGAATGAAGAGGAAAAAACTGGATTGGAAGACGTTTTCTGGATACTGACAATTAGTCTTAACATATAACTAATATAAACAAATAACACACATACTAAAAATCACAACGCGGTTTTATTATCACTATGATTATTATTAATCAAGATTGCTCACTATTGCTAATTAATATCACTAATAATTAATAACTAATGTCTCGTTAATGAATGGAGTTAAATTTAGCCATGGATCTCATTTGGAGATCCTTTTTTTCTAATAATAAATTTTATTTTGTACTTTAAATTATATTCTTTATGTTTAATACTGCTTAGATTTCTAAGTTAATTTTAGATATAGATACCCTTATATGACGATCACCACCACTTTTTTCTTTCCTTTAATATTATACCCCCGTTAAAATATTATTATGGAATAATAATTCCTCAAATCTAGGAGCTGGCCAAGTTAATAACAACAATGCCGGAAGTCCTTAGATGGATAGCCAAGTTAATATGGCTAACACAAACTACAAATACTTTATTTGTAGTTTTTTCTTTCTTTACACATACTATTAATTTCTTTAACTATTCTTTACTATCCTTTTATATCTATTGTATTTTTCAGTTTGAATGGAGTTACACATTGGACCAAAGGAGATATATTCGTGAGGTACATAAAAGAGATTTAAAATTCATCTATTCGGTGTTCGGGTGTAAGGTTAGGTCTACTGCGCTGACCCTTAGACTCTATTGTAGATTCCCACAAACTTAAAATGCAAGGCTTAAAAAGAAACACGGGGAATGAGGGATTAACGTTTTGCAGTTGGAACGTTAAAGGTATTAATGAACCAATAAAGAGAGGAAAAATATTGACACATTTAAAGGCAATTAAAGCTGACGTAATTTATATTCAAGAAACCCACTTAAAAAAAGACGCTGAAAACAGGTTGAAAGCTAAATGGATAGACAAAATATATCATTCTTCTTTTACGCATAAATCAAGAGGTGTAGCAATATTATTTCGTAAAGGTACTTTATTTAAGCATACATCAACTATATCTGATAAAGATGGCAGATACATTATTGTGATAGGAGAAATAAACACAGAAAAAATGATTTTTGTTAATATATATGGACCAAATTTTGATAGCCCTTTGTTTTTTAAGAAAGTACTTAACAATATTCCGGAATTAACACATTATAATTTGATAATTGGAGGAGATTTTAATTGTACATTAGACCCTTACCTAGACAGATCTTCAAAACAAAGAAAAACTAAATCACATTCTAGTGATTTATTAAATGCATATATCCAAACGACTAATATTAAAGATGTTTGGAGAACAGAAAACCCTACTGGTCGAGAATACTCTTTTTACTCACCAGTACATAAACTTATTCAAGAATAGATTATTTTCTGGTAGATGCAAAGCTTATCTCACTTACTTACGAACCCAAATATCATAATATTATAATCTCAGATCATGCACCATTAACATTTAAAATTAAAATAAATGGTAAAAACAGAAAATTTAGGACAATGGAAACTTAATCCACAAATTTAAAAAAATAAAACCACTCAGGAATATATTATAACTCAAATTAAGATTTTTTTTGAAATAAATGATCAACCAGAAATATCTCGCTCTTTATTATGGGAAACATTTAAAGCATATCTTCGAGGAATTATGATTTCTTCACAAGCATTCCATAATAAAAAGATTCGGAAGGAACAACAGGACTTGGAAAGGGAGATTAAACAATTAGATATACAGAATGCAACAAAACCAGATATAATAATACATAATAAAATTGTAGCATTGAAATATAAATTAAATAAAATATATACTGATCAAGTTTTAAAATTTTATCAACATACTAAACAATTACAGTTTGAATTTGGAGACAAACCCCAAAAATTATTAGCTCGACAATTAAGGAAAATTGAAGCTGAAAAAATTATACATAGGATTAAATCACAAAATGGTGATTTATTAATACAACCTAAAGATATTAATGAAAGATTTATGCAATATTATAAAAATCTATATACTGCTAAAGCGACAGTAAATAAAACAGAAATAGATGCTTTTTAAAAAAATATGTAACTTAAAAGGATTGGATTTACAAAATAGAGAATTATTAAATGCTGATATTTCAATAAAAGAAATCCAAGAATCTATTAGATCATTAAAAAATGGTAAAACACCAGGACCGGATGGTATAGGTTCGGAATTTTATAAAATTTTTCATGATCATATGGTCCCATATTTGAAATCATTATATGAACAGATATATACACAACAGAAATTACCAGATACGCTGAACGAGTCTATTATAACACTTATACCCAAAATAAATAAAGACTTGGATGAACCAGGATCATATAGAGCAATAGCTCTATTAAATACGGATCAAAAGATTCTAACAAAAATATTAGCACAAAGATTAAGTACAGTTGTCAATGAATTAATTCATCCCGATCAAACAGGATTTATACCTAAAAGATATTCCTCATATAATCTAAGACAGTTATTTAATATTATATATTCGAAAAGAAGTGATAAAAAAGATTTAGTAGTTATCTCGCTGGATGCAGAAAAAGCTTTTGACCAAGTGGAATGGCCTTATTTATTTTCGGTGGTGGAAGCTTTCAAGCTCGGTGAGAAGTTTACTACTTGGATTAAATTGTTATATGCAAACCCAACAGCTAGAATAACAACAAACCGTATGTTATCTACTAAATTTAGTTTATCTCGAGGTTGTAGACAAGGCTGTCCTCTATCACCTTTATTGTTCGCGCTAGCAATAGAACCTCTCGCCCAAAGGGTGAGATTACATCCGGAAATACATGGATATGATACTAAAGATACTAAGAATAAAATCTCGTTATATGCGGACGATGTATTATATCACTGAACCGGAAATAAGTATCCGAAATTTGTTAAAACTAATAACGGAATTTGGATTAATCTCAGGATACAGTATCAATTGGAATAAAATAGAACTTATGCCAATAACGATGAATAATTTACAGATATTACAACAATTTCCTTTCAAGATAACAAATGAAAATATTAAATATCTTGGCATTTTCGTTACAAAAAGATTTGATTCTTTATTTAAATCTAACTTCCCGTTATTACTGAACAAATTAAATAAGAATATTTTATACTGGAAAAGTTTACCTATTTCAATGTTAGGTAAAATCAACGCGATAAAAATGATTTTTCTCCCACAATTATTATATTTATTTCAATTAATCCCGATATATCTCCCTAAAAATTTTTTCAAAAAAATTAGACTCCCTAGTTACTAACTTTATTTGGGATTATAAGAACCACAGAATAAATAAAAAACACTTATGTAAAGCTAAAATAAATGGGGGATTAGCATTACCAAATTTTATGTTTTATTACTGGGCAGTTAATATCAAAAATATGAATTTCTGGCTAGAAGAAATAGATAACAAACCAAACTGGTTAAAAATGGAAAAAGAAGATTGTTCTCCATTTGAAATTAGTTCTATAATATTTGCTAACACTAACGTAGCTAAGAAAAATTTATAGTGAAAACCCGATAATAGAAAACGGAATCCGCATTTGGAAACAAATAAAGAAAACATTAAAATTAAAATCTATACCGTTAGGTCTTACCATTGCCAACAATTTTACGTTTAAACCTTCAATGATGGATAAGGCTTTTTTACAATGGAAAAATAAAGGAATTTTAAACATAGGGGATCTTTATAAGGAAAGCTCTTTTCTTTCATTTCAAGAGTTACAACAAACTTATGGACTACATAACAATGAATATTTTAGATATTTACAAATCAGAAACTATATCTCTGAAAATACACAAGAACTTAGAAATAGAAAGACTGAAATTTTAGATGAATGCTTGAATAAACATCCAAATACAGAAAAAATGATATCATATATATATAATATTTTTATTGGAAAGTGATATCCCATCAACGGAAACACATAGACAGACTTGGGAAAATGAATTAGGTCAAATAATAAGCTCAGAAATATGGGACGAAAGCTTACAACACATACATCATTGTTCGTTAAATGCTAAACATGTTCTTATACAGTTTAAAATTCTACATAGACTACATTACTCCAAATCTAAATTACATAATATATTTCCAAAATTATCGCCTATATGTGATAAATGTCAAAATCTCAGAAGCAAATTTGTCACATTCATTCACTAATTGTATAAAGATTGTAGAATATTGGAACGAAATATTTAAGATAATTTCGAATGTTATTAATATTACTATGATTTCTGATCCAAAGTTAATAATACTTGGAATACTTGAAACGGACCAACTAATTACAATGAACCAAAGAATTTTTATCGACTATTGTCTAATAATTGGGAAAAAATTAATACTAAAATTTTGGAAAGGCCCTGCATCCCCAACAATTAAAATGTGGAATACAGAAATGTCGGAGACACTTCACTTGGAGAGATTGAGGCTTGTCCTTATGGATAGGTTAGATCTCTTCAGAGGGATTTGGTCTCCATATATTAAATATTTACAGGGTCATAACGGTTCGGCGCGAAGACTTGACTGAGGCCTGAATATCTGAATGGATGAAGAAATATATATAATAAATCATGAATATATCTCCAAGGACGGATTAATGAGTAATATTCCAATCTCCATCAAACTTTCAACACTCTCTTTTCTATTTTCTATTTTTTATTTTTTCTATCCTTAATTAGAAAAAAAAGTATAGAAACACATTATATTAAATTCTTAATATTAATGCGAATATAGATATCATTACTTGTATGAAAATATTATTAATGTCTTGTATTTTTAATTACATAAAATTGTGTAGTTTCAACTATATAATAATTTAGAAATATAAAGTCAATAATAATACAAACACTCTTATTATTATGAAAATATAATGAATATTATAGAAGTTCGGTTAATATTGTGTATTATACAATTATAACATGGGGGACTTGTATTTTGAAATCAGAGGAAATATGGATATTATGAGTAGTATGAGTATATTGCTAATATTAGGAATGTACTATACACACTCCCAATTATACAAAATAATTAACCTTGATATGTATAATTGATAATATTACAAATAATATAAACAGTATCAATTTATTATTAATATTATATATTTTTTATCGTCGTATAAGAGTGTACTTTGTAATTACTTTGTTTCTATAATAAAAAAAATTTAAAAAAAAATTAAAAAAAAAATAAATTATAGACCAGTTAGCCTGACATCGGTGGTGGGGAAGATGCTGGAGTCAATCATAAAAGATGAAATAGCAGCACATTTGGATAGCAGTAACTGGATCGGTCCGAGTCAGCATGGATTTATGAATGGGAAATCATGCTTGACTAATTTTCTGAAATTTTTTGAGGATGTAACTAGGAAAATGGCCAAGGGAGAGCCAGTGGATGTAGTGTGCCTGGACTTTCAGAAAGCATTTGATAAGGTCCCACATTGGAGATTAGTGGGAAAAATTAGGGCACATGGTATTGGGGGTAGAGTGCTGAAATGGATAGAAAATTGGTTGGCAGACAGGAAACAAAGAGTAGGGATTAACGGGTCCCTTTCAGAATGGTATGCAGTGACTAGTGGGGTATCGCAAGGCTCAGTGCTGGGACCGCAGCTATTTACAATATACATCAATGATTTGGATGAAGGGATTCAAAGTAACATTAGCAAATTTGCAGATGACACAAAGCTGGGTGGCAGTGTGAACTATGAGGAGGATGCTATGAGAATGCAGGGTGACCTGGACAGGTTGGGTGAGTGGGCAGGTGCATGGCAGATGCAGTTTAATGTGGATAAATGTGAGGTAATCCACTTTGGTAGCAAAAACAGGAATGCAGATTATTATCTAAATAGTGTCAAGTTGGGAAAAGGGGAAGAACAACGGGATCTGGGGGTCCTGGTTCATCAGTCAATGAAAGTAATCATGCAGGTACAGCAGGCAGTGAGGAAAGCGCATGGCATGTTGATCTTCATAATATGAGGAGTTGAGTATATGTGCAAAGAGGTCCTCCTGCAGTTGTACAGGGCCCAAGTGACACCACACGTGGAGTATTGTATGCTGTTTTGGTCACCAAATTTGAGGAAGGACATTCTTGCTATTGAGGGAGTGCAGCGTAGGTTCACAAGGTTAATTCCCGGGATGGCGGGACTGTCATATGCTGAGAGAATGGAGCGGCTGGGCTTGTATGCTCTGGAATTAGAAGGATGAGAGGGGATCTTATTGAAACTGAAAAGATTATTAAGGAATTGGACAACCTAGAAGCAGGAAACATGTTCCCGCTGTTGGAGGAGTCCAGAACCAGAGGCTACAGTTTATGAATAAGAACGGAGAAGAGGAAACACTTTTTCACACAGAGAGTGGTGAGTCTGTGGAATTCTCTGCCCCAGAGGGTGGTGAAGGCAGGTTCTCTGGATACTTTCAAGAGAGAGCTCGATAGGGCTCTTAAAGATAGCAGAGTCAGGGGATATGGGGAGAAGGCAGGAATGGGGTACTGATTGTGGATGATCAGCCATGATCACATTGAATGGCGGTGCTGGCTCAAAGGGCCAAATGGCCTCCTCCTGCACTTATTGTCTATTGACAATCTGCACAATCTGGAATATTTTCAGTAAAATATGGTGCTGGAGTAACTCAACGGTCCAGGCAGCATATCTTGAGGAAATTGATAGTTTATGTTTTGGGTTGGGATTGTTCCTCAGACTGATTGCAGTAATAGGGGGGAGTAAACTAGAAATGAGGTGCAGGTGGGACAAAGCCAGGCAAGTGATAAATGGATACAGGTGAAGGGGGGTGTTAATTGACAGATGGTTGGACAAATGTTAGAGATTAAAACAAAGCAATGGGTGTCAGATTAAGAGAGATAAGGAGTGAAATGTAAAGTCAAAAGGGTGTCACGTAAGGAGAGAAGAGTAGTGCTTTCTCTCCTTATACGTATGACACCCTTTTGACTACTTTTCATCTCTTTTCCCTGACGACACGTACAAAGCAGTTTTCCTGTTAAATTAGAGTGCAATGGGCCGTCCCTGCCAATGGAAATATATTCTTGAACGATGCTTATTCAGGAAAGATCACAGCAGCACACTCCCGGCTTGGGCAAGAGGTCTGAGGAGATTGCTTGTTCAACACATTTCAATCACCTGAACTAGTTTACATGTGATTATTAATTCAGTGTAACCTATGTAACATGACTGTTTGTGTGTACAGGGTGCATTTTGGAGCCTTGCTGTCGGATTTCTGGTTGGGTTTACTCGATTGGTTTTGGATTTTGTCTACCCTGCGCCGCCATGTGGAGCAGCAGACACGCGGCCATTTGTTACAAGCAAAGTTCATTTCTTGCATTTTGCGATCATCCTCGGTCTCCTCTCTCTGATTGTGATGGTGGTCATGAGTTACTTCGGTCCAGCCCCGTCAATAGAACAGGTGAGGGAACATGCAGATTGCTGAGTCTCCCAATTTGAAGAGTTCCAGTTATTATACACAGTATTTACATTCAAGCATTACGAACATGCATTCCTTTTGCAAAATCTAAAGCATTAAGGAGGAGGATCTTGATTTGAGTCCTTGATAAACATTTTTGGAAAATTTCAATCATTAATAATAATCAGAATTTGTGAATATGCAAGATATGAGAGTGGAAATTGTGTGTAACAGGAAGTACAAATCCAGAATTACCAATTGTGGAAGCAGAATGTCCAGCTCTCACTGCTCCATGCAAGCAGCTCTGCTTCCTTCTACTCCTTCTTCTTCTTTCCCAGATCAGTCAGTTGACCTGGTACACACGCTTTGACAAAGCACCAGAGAAACAATCAGAAGAAAATGTTGCGATGACTCAAGACACAAATGAACCACCAGAAATGTTCTCAACACGTCAGATCACCAAAGAAGACAACATTGGGCCAGGTAATCCGCATACTGAATTCACCACCTTACTCACATAACTATGGTATTTTGTCATGTGGCCACACAGCCACAGTCCAGGCAGGGCCCTCCATTCTCGGTCCTCGGTGGGTGAGCCTTGCCTACCGGATGGGTTCTCCGTCCTCAGTCCGAGGTGAGCGAGTCCTTGGCCCGCGGTGGACGAGCAGGACCAATTATCTCATTGACTCCATCCCCACAACGTACATATCTACACATAACTAATCTTCACAATAAAGAATGGCAATCCATGAGCTGACTGGTATTGATAGTACATCTCAAAGTAAACCCAATAGCAAACACATCCTATAACAATATCGTCTAAAAGCTCTTGGACAAGGCTAGAAAATGCTGCAAGGTTTTGTGAGAGTGAATGGGACAATTATATTTAATCAAGTTGCAGAATTATATGAAGCAATATGGCTTCCGGGTAACAAATGAAATTTCACAAAGACACTTGTTGGAATATCCTAGGCTTCCAACATAGCAACAGGAAACAAATTGATTAGGTTTACCTTTTCTAACCTCCACATAAAAATACTGATGGAACAAAAATATTGAGAACACGTAGCAGGTCAGGCAGCATCTGAGGAGAGAGAAACGGTTATTTTTTCATGTTCAGGAACCTTAGTCGGAATATGAAAAGAGAGAGAAAACAAATTGGATTTCAGTAGTTGAAAAGATAGGGTGAAAATAAATTGTTAATATAAGATTATTATGCTCTTTCATGGAATGATGGAAGGAAACAGAGGGTGATGGTGGAAGGTTGCTTTTTGAACTGGAGGCCTGTGATAAGTGGTGTGCCTCGGGGTTCGGTACTGGGCCCATTGCTGTTTATCATCTATATCAATTATATGAATGAGAACATACATGGCATGATTAGCAAGTTTGCAGATGACACAAAAGTGGGTGGTGTTGTAGATAATGAAGATGGTTGTCATAAATAGCAGCAGGATCATGATTGGTTGGGCAGGAGGGCTGACAAATGGTTAATGGAATTTAATACAGAGAGTGTGAGGTATTGCTTTTTGGAATGTCTAACATGGGCCGGATCTACACAGTGAATGGTGGGGCTCTGGGGACTGTTGTAGTGCTGCGGGATCAGGAGTGCAGGTGCATAGTCCCTTGAAAGTGGCGTCACAGGTAGATAGGGTGTCAAAAAGGTTTTTGGCATGTTGGCCTTCAATAGTTGAGTATTGAGTATAGAAATTGGGAGGTCATGCTGCGGTTATATAAGACGTTGATAAGGCCACATTTAGAGTATTGTGTTCAATTTTACTCACCTTGTTATAGGAAAGATGTTGTCAAGTTAGAAAGGGTGCAGAGAGGTTTTACGAGCATGTTGCCAGGAATCGAGATCCTGAGCTATAAGGAGAGGTTGAGCAGGTAGGACTTTATTCATTGGAGTGCAGGAGGATGAGGGGTACTCTTATAGAGATGTACAAAATCATGAAAGGAATAGATCAGGTAAATGCACAGAGTCTTTTGCCCAGAGTAGGAGAATCGAGAACCAGAGGACATAGGTTAAAGCTGTGCGGGGGAAAGAGTTAATAGGAACCTAAGGGGTAACATTTTAATATAAAGGTGGTGGGTGTATGGAACGAGTTATTCTTTCGTGTGGTGTGCACAGCCTAAAGTTGTTGGATAACTGTTCTATTTGATTTTCCGTGCACGTCAAGTTGATTGCATTAGTCGAAACAGGGCGGACCACGTGAAGGTTGCAATCTTACACCCCATGGAATGAGTTGACGGAGCAGGTAGTTGAGGCAGGTACTATCGCAACATTTAAGAAACATTTAGACAAGTACATGGATAGGATAGGTTTAGAGGGATATGATCCAAATGCTGGCACGTAGGTCTAATGTAGATGGGGCATGTTGATCGGCATGGCAAGTTAGGCCATAGGGCCTGTTTCCACACTGTATGACTCTATGACTATGACAATGTAAGTGAATGCCGTAGCTGTAGGATATTACCAGCATGGAAGGCAATAATAATAGAAATACTGAGCCAGTATGATGACAGGTAGAAATGGCCAGTTCTGTCACAAACAGAAATGAATGGAGAGATATCTTCAAGGAATAGCAACTTTTCAATCAAACTTTAGGTAACTCAGTATTTTCCAGCAATTTCTGCTTTTATTTCAGGATGTTTGCATGTTCTCTAGTCACAGGTTTGGAAAACTGGAAAGTAGCTAATGTTCTTTTATTTATGTGGAGATATTGAGAATACATGGATTCATAGGTGATGAATCTCACATCAGTGGTAGGGAAATTATTGGAGAGGATTCTTTGGGATAAGATTTATTCTTATTTGGATGAGAATGGGATAATTAGGAACAGTCAGCATGGTTTTGTTTGGTATCCACTACAGGACTGAGGCAGGTGAGAGACTGGAAGGTGGTATGGACGGCGATGAAAAAAAGTTTGGTGGACAGGATAGGCAGGGGCGTGGTATGGAGTGAGGGAGGCCTGTTGGATTGAATTGCATTTATTTTCATGTGAGATGCCTGATTGGTAAGGTCAAATGGTTGAACTCACGGATAGGTACTTGCGACTAGGATGTTGTAGACATTACAGAAGTTTGACTTAAGAGATGGATAGGACTGGCAGCTTACTCTTCCAGGGTACAGATGCTATAAAAAAGATAAAAGTGCAAGTAAAATAAGAGGGGGCTTTATTGATTAAGGAGAATGTCATGGCAGTAGTCAGAGATGAAATTACTGATGGTTTGTCCAGTGAAGCTACAGTGCCTTGCAAAAGTATTCATACCCCTTGAACTTTTCCACATTTTGTCATGTTACAACCACAAACGTAAATGTATTGTATTTGGATTTTATGTGATAGACCAACACAAAGTGGTGCATAATTGTGAAGTGGAAGGAAAATGATACATGGTTTCCAAATTTTATTACAAATAAAAAACTGAAAAGTGTGGCGTGCAAAAGTATTCAGCCCCCCTGAGTCAATACTTTGTAGAACCACCTTTCGCTGCAATTACAGCTGCAAGTCTTTTGGGGTATGTCTCTACCAGCTGTGCACATCTAGAGACTGAAATTTTTGCCCATTCTTCTTTGCAAAATAGCTCAAGCTCAGTCAGATTGGATGGAGAGCGTCTGTGAACAGAAATTTTCAAGTCTTGCCAAAGATTTTGGATTTAGGTCTGGACTTTGACTGGGCCATTCTAACACATGAATATGCTTTAATGGCCCAGTCAAAGTCCAGACCTAAATTCATTGTAGCTCTGGCTGTATGTTTAGGGTTGTTGTCCTGCTGGAAGGTGAACCTCCGCCCCAGTCTCAAGCCTTTTGCAAACTCTAACAGGTTTTCTTCCAAGATTGCCCTGTATTTGGCTCCATCCATCTTCCCATCAACTCTGACCAGCTTCCCTGTCCCTGCTGAAGAAAAGCATCCCCACAGCATGATGCTGCCACCACCAAGTTTCACAGTGAGGATGGTGTGTTCAGGGTGATGTGCAGTATTAGTTTTCTACCACACATAGTGTTTTACATTTAGGCCAAAAACTTCAATTTTGGTCTCATCAGACCAGAGCACCTTCCTCCACATGTTTGCTATGTCCCCCACATGGCTTGTGGCAAACTGCAAACGGGACTTCTTATGGCTTTGTTTCAACAATGGCTTTCTTCTTGCCACTCTTCCATAACGGCCCGATTTGTGGAGTGCACGACTAATAGTTGTCCTGTGGACAGATTCTCCCACCTGAGCTGTGGATCTCTGCAGCTCCTCCAGAGTTACCATGGGCCTCTTGGCTGCTTCTCTGATCAATGCTCTCCTTGCCCGGCCTGTCAGTTTAGGTGGACGGCCATGTCTTGGTAGGTTTGCAGTTGTGCCATACTGTTTCCATTTTCGGATGATGGATTGAACAGTGCTCCGTGAGATGTTCAAAACTTGGGATATTTCTTGATAACCTAACCCTGTTTTAAACTTCTCCACAACTTTATCCCTGACCTGTCTGGTGTGTTCCTTGGGCTTCATGATGCCCAAGGACCATTGTTTGTTCACTAATGTTCTCTAACAAACCTCTGAGGCCTTCACAGAACAGCTGTATTTATACTGAGATTAGATTACACACAAGTGGACTCTATTTACTAATTAGGTGACTTCTGAAGGCAATTGTTTGCACTGGATTTTATTTAGGGGTGTCAGAGTAAAGGGGGCAGAATACTTTTGCACGCCACACTTTTTAGTTTTTTATTTGTAATAAAATTTGAGAAACATGTATCATTTTCCTTCCACTTCACAATTATGCGCCACTTTGTGTTGGTCTATCACATAAAATCCTAATAAAATACATTTACGTTTGTGGTTGTAACGTGACAAAATGTGGAAAAATTCAAGGGGTATGAATACTTTTGCAAGCCACTGTATATGGGTGGAGCTGAGAAATAAAAATGGGAAGGTTACCTTGTTGGGGAGTGTACTGCAGGCCCCCAAATAGTCCATGGGAATTAGAAGACCACATATATCAGGAGATTACAGGCAGTTGCAAGACTAATAGGGTTGCCATAGTAGGAGATTTTAACTTTCCCAATGTAGACTGGGACTGTTATAGTGAAAATGGTTTAAATGCGGTGGAATTTGTCAAATGTGTTCAAGAAACATTAGGCAATATGTAGAGGGTCCCACATGTGAGAAGGCAAAACTTGATCTACGCTTAGGAAGTTGGGAAGGGCAACAGTGTACAGCGTGATATGGGTCAGTTACAGAAATGGGCAGAGAAATGGGAGATGGAGTTTAATCTGAGCATTAAACTGTGAGGTATTGTACTTTGGGAGATCAAATGTAAGGGGAAGGTCAGCAGGACCTTCAGAGTGGTAAGGGCCTTGGGAATGTTGTAGAGCTGAGGAATCTGGGAGAACAAGTATATTGTTCCTTGATAGTGGAGTCGCAAGGAGATAGGATAATGAAGAAGGCTTTTGACTACATCAGTCAGCCTATATCAGTCAGGGAATTGATTAAGGAAGTTGGGATGTCATGTTGCTGTTGTACATGGTGAGTCCATGCTTGGAGTATTGTGTTCCGTTTCAGTCACCCTACTACAGGAAGGAATGCAAGAAAGAGTGCAGAGAGATTTATGAGGTATAGCCACGCTCGAGAGCCTGAGCCACAGGGAGATATTGGGCAGGCTTGGACTTTATTCCTTGCCTGCCCAGCACTGGGGAACACTGGAGTCTGAGGAGTAGAGATATGCAAAATGTGCAAATAGAGGTGTACATACATACCGGATAGAGGTATACACAATCATGAGCTGGGTGAATGCACATTGTCTGTTTCCCAGTGTAGGATAATCCAGGACGAGGGCGTGTGTAAGATGACAATGGAAAGATTTTATAAGAGCCTAAGGAGTTAGGTTTTTCACACAGATGATGGTGGGTATATGGATGTAGTTGAGGCAGGTATAATAACATTTAAAAAGCAGTTGGAAAGATACATGTATGAGAAGTTTTGGAGGGAAGTATTGACAAATGCAAACAAATAGGACTATCTTAGATGTGGCCTTTTGGTTGGCATGGACGATTTGGGCTGCAAGCCTGTTTCAATGATATATGACTTTATGATTCGAAAAGGGGTCATGAACAGAGAATTCCAAGTGATTCTGCAAGTATCACCCCGTAGCCTGAGACTGCTCCCAACACTGGCAACACCTCCATCATTCAGTCCAGCATAGTGGCACAGCGTTAGAGCTGCTCCCTTACAGCGCCAGAGACCTGGGTTCGATCCTGACTACGAGAGCTGTCTGTACAGAGTTTGTGCATTCTCCCTGTGACCGCATACGTTTTCTCCAGGTGTTCCGGATTCCTCCCGCACTCCAAAGACGTACAGGTTTGTAGGTTGATTGACGTTGGTAAAATTGTAAAATTGTCCAGAGTGTGTACGATAGTGTTAGTGTGATCGCTGGTCGGCATGTACTCAGTGGTCCAAAGGGCCTGTTTCCATGCTGTATGTCTGAAGTCTAAAGTAAAGTAAAATTATCTTATCATGAACAGTTTAAGAACTTAATTTTATGTTCTTTGGAAGAATAAGGGTTGATCTTATTGAAACTTATAAGATTCGGAGGGGTCGGGTTGACCAGTTTCTATCAATGGATTAATATGGAACGAGGAGTCAGTTACAAGATAATGGGGAGTGCGGTCATTTAAGAATGAAGTGCACAGGAATTTCTTGTCGTAGAGGGTGTGAATCTCTGGAATTCTCCCCCCTAGGGTTTGGAGCCCAGATAAATGAAGCCCAAATGGGGGCCAAAACTGCTCGCAGTACTCCAAATGCAGTCTGACCAGTGCCTTATAAAGCCTCAGGATTACATCACTTTTATATACGTCATCCATTACTTTTAAGGAAGATGTAGTTACACTTTTGAAAGACTGGGGAATTGAGATGAAGAATGAATAAAACGGTAGAATGGGTGGAATGGAAGCGCCGTGGTCGAACTGCTGCCTTACAGCATGAGAGACCCGGGTTCAATCCTGACTTATGCTGTCTGTACGGAGATTGTACATTCTCCATGTGACCTGCAAGGGTTTTCTCCCGGTGCTCCGGTTTCCTCCGACACTCCAAACACATACAGGTTCGTATGCTGTATGAAGGAACTGCAGATGCTGGTTTAAACCGAGGATAGACACAAAATGCTCAGCGGGACAGGCAGCATTTCTGGAGAGAAGGAATGGGTTTATTCCTTCTCTCATTCCTTTCCAGAGATCTCTCATGCTCTCCAGAGATGCTGTCTGTTCCCGCTGAGTTACTCCAGCATTTTGTGTCTATCTCAGGTTTGTATGTTAATTGGCTTGGTAAAATCGTAAATTGTCCCAGTGTATGTAGGACAGTGTTAGTGTACAGGGATCACTGGTTGGCACGGACCCGATGGGCCGAAGGGCCTGTTTCCACGTTGTATTTCTAAAATAAATTAAATAGAGAGAAAATAAGGCCTGGGGCAGATTGAACGGTGGGGTAAGCCTGAGAGGCTCTGAGTGGCTGTCTATATAGAGTTTACATGCTGGTTTTCTCCCACATCCTAAAGATGTGCAGATAGGTTAATTAGCCACTGTAAATTACCAGTTGTTAATTCCTCTTTAGGTAAGTGTCAGAAAGAATCAAAGGGAAGTGGGTGGGTGGGTGTGTGTGGATGAGAGTAAACTGCAGAGGTACAAGGAAATAAGGAGGGGGTGATTGGGACTGAGAGGATTACATGAACCTAATGGGCTGAGGTGTCTGTGTTGTGCTGAGCAAGTGGAATTCAAGATCTGTAGGCACTGTATTCTAAAGCCAATGTGAGGGGAAGGTGGTGGTGGTTCACTTGGATACGCAAATCTGTCCAGCCAAGAGATGGGGAAGGCGACACAAAGGTTCCTGTCACCTATGGATATTCTCAGCGGCCCAACTGAGGGATGTGGAGAAGGGAATGAGTGTTGATAGGCAGAATAGCACACTAATGATAGAATTTCACAAGAAATGTAATAATATTTTTCTCTCTATTAGGTGAGGAGTCAAAGCTAATGCGCTTTCTCATGTGGTTCTGTGGGATGACCACGAAACGTGTGGACGCTGCTTTTAATATGGATGAAGAAAAAACTACTCCTACACTGTACGAGAGTCGCCGCATGCGCTACTTTGTAAATATTAATTTGGTCATTTGTATGTCTGTGACAATCTTCCTTTATGCTTATTTTGCTTGAGACAATAAAATAAATTTATGTTTACAAAGTAATATATCCTTGAAACTCTCAATACAACTGATCTCATGTTGGGTATTATAGGGAGAAAGGTTATACCAAAAATATTATCTTATCTTGACGTTATGAATGAAGGATGAATTATAATACAGTGTTTAGTAAAGTTTAATAGTTTCTTTCAAATGGGTGTCATTTTTTTCTCTTGTCAGCCAAAGTTAAATAAAGATTTAACAAAGAGCCTTCATGAATTTAGAATATTTACTGTAGAACATAGAACAGTACAGCACAGGAATAGGCCCTTTGGCCCACAATGCTTGTGCCGAACATAATGCCAAGATAAACTAATTAAACTACCTACACTTGATCCATACCCTTCCATTCCCTGCATATCTATGTGCCTAACTAAAAACTTCTTAAAGGCCATTATCATATCTGCCCCCACCCAACCTCTGGCAGCATGTTCCAAGCACCGGCCACCCTCTGTGTTAAAAACTGCCTACGCATCTAGTTTAAACTTTGTCCCTCTCGCCTTAAAGCTATGCCCTCTAGCCTATGATATTTTCACCCAGGCTAAAGCTTCTGACTGCCTCTCCAAAATTTGCCTTTCATAATTTTATACATGCCTATCAGGTCTCCCTTCAACCACCGGCATTCTGGAAAAAACAATCCAAGTTTGTCTAACCTCTCCTTGTAGTTAATACTCCCTAACCCAGGCAACATTCTGGCAAACCTCTTCTGCACCCTCTCTAAAGCCTCTACAAACTTCCTATAATGAATCATGCATTCAGGATGGTGTTGAAAACTTTAAAGCTGTGACTGGGGAGCACACAGAATCCCTGCATAAGCAGTGCACCACCTCAGAAACAACCCACTCTCCCACCCCATTTGTAGAATAGTCTCCAGTTATAACATCAGCCTAGGCACCCACCTCAGAACCCAGGAAACTGGAGTAGAAGTGTCACCCTACATCTATGAGGACTGCCTACAACAGAGGAGAGAATTCAATGTAGAAATCTTCAATGCGTCCCGTTGTTTGGAATATTTAACTCTGAAGATGCCTCTGTCATTAGAAATCCTAATGGGCCTGCCCCACTTAGGCGAACCGGCGACTGTCAGAGAGAGAGAGAGACACACACACACACACACACACACACACACACACACACACACACACACACACACACACACACACACACACACACACACACACACACACACACACACACACACACACACACACACACACACACACACACACACACACACACACACACACTCTCTCTCTTTTTGTGGAATACCACCTATTCCCAGTACGATACATCTATCACATTCGCACCAGTTGACTTGTCTTCCCAGACTGTGTGTGTGTGACGTCCCAGAGATTCTCAATTGGATTTAGGTCTGGACTTTGACTGGGCCATTCTAACACATAAATATGTTTTGATCTAAACCATTCCATTGTAGCTCTGGCTGTATGTTTGGGGTTGTTGTCCTGCTGGAAGGTGAACCTCCGCCCCAGTCTCAAGTCTTTTGCAGATTCTAACAGGTTTTCTTCCAAGATTGCCCTGTATATTTGGCTCCATCCATCTTCCCATCAACTCTGACCAGCTTCCCTGTCCCTGCCCCTGCTGAAGAAAAGTATCCCCACAGCATGATGCTGCCACCACCATGTTTCACAGTGGGGATGGTGTGTTCAGGGTGATGTGCAGTGTTAGTTTTCCGCCACACATAGCCTTTTTGCATTTAGGCCAAAAACTTCAATTTTGGTCTCATCAGACCAGAGCACCTTCCTCCACATGTTTGCTGTGTCCCCCACATGGCTTGTGGCAAACTGCAAACGGGACTTCTTATGGCTTTGTTTCAATACTGGCTTTCTTCTTGCCACTCTTCCATAAAGGCCCGATTTGTGGAGTGCACGACTAATAGTTGTCCTGTGGACAGATTCTCCCACCTGAGCTGTGGATCTCTGCAGCTCCTCCAGAGTTACCATGGGCCTCTTGGCTGCTTCTCTGATCAATGCTCTCCTTGTCGCCTGTCAGTTTAGGTGGACGGCCATGTCTTGGTTGGTTTGCAGTTGTGCCATACTCTTTCCATTTTTGGATGATGGATTGAACAGTGCTCCGTGAGATGTTCAAAGCTTGGGATATTTTTTATAACCTAACCCTGTTTTAAACTTCTGCACAACTTTATCCCTGACCTGTCCGGTGTGTCCCTTGGGCTTCATGATTCTGTTTGTTCACTAATGTTCTCCAACAAATCTCTGAGGCCTTCACAGAACAGCTGTATTTATACTGAGATTAGATTACACGCAAGTAGACTCTATTTACTAATTAGGTGACTTCTGAAGGCAATTGGTTGCACTGGATTTTATTTAGGGGTATCAGAGTAAAGGGGGCTGAATACGTTTGCACGCCACACTTTTCTGTTTTTATTTGTTATATATATATATTATATATATTAATCCTTTTGGTCATTTTATCAAAAAAATCAATTACATTCTTGACACGATTTCCCAAGCATGAGTCCATGCTGACTATCCTTAATTGGTCCTTGCAAATAGACTTTGTCTCTCAGAATCCCCCTCCCGTTACTTGATGTTTGGTTCACCAATTCCCTGACTTGTTCATGCAGCCCTTCGTATATATTTCAGCCAGGCAACAGAACAGAGCAAAATAGGTAGCAAATTTTGTGCTAAATTAATAGTGGAATCTTAAAACGTGGTATTATAGAGTGCGGGAGAAACTATTCCTAGAAGAATGAAAATTAATTAATGCAGTAAATTCTGTTGATAAATTGAATGACTAAAACTCAACAGAAACTTCCAACCAAAGAGTATCTTTGCTTCAAACATTGGGCAGAGTGCACACTGGAACTTTTCATTGTGATGAATTGCTGCAGTTCACTTTTGAATGTAGCAGTTATAGAATTCTGAAGTGTGGTTCAGTGCCCCTTACTGCAGTGTCTCTTTCTCTCTCTGCACCATATAAAGATTAGCAGGTTACCAGTAACAATTACGTCTCCCTGAGATTTAGTATTGAAATCCATTGGGCAGCAGAATGTCTTCAACTGTGTTTACTGTCAGCCATCTATCCACGATCCTGGGGCAGACTGAGAAGTTGGCAACTATGGAGAGGAACTCGCTGTATCTGACCCTGCAGGACTTGCAGTGCTTCCTCAACAAGGTAGACATGGCTAGCACCCTGTCTTCTCCTTCTGTTATGGTCCCAGTAGTCAGAAAAGAAGGTTGCTACCTGGAACAAGGCAAGGGTTTAGGGGAACTCCAATGGGAAGTGATAACCAGTCCATCACTTATTTTACAGTTAGACGATGTTTTTGTTCAATGTGAATGCTGCACAGTCAACTTGATCAAGGAATGCAGAAGCTGCCAGAATGGCACCTTCACTTTTCTAAACATTAATTTGCTTTTGTTTTGTTCTTTGCTTCAGAACAAAGCAGAGAAAAGTTTTAGAATAATATCAGGGAACATGAGTAGGGCCACAGGGAGAAGGTCAACTGAATTATGTCCCAGAATACTGTGTGACACCTCAGCACCTCTGGGTTATACGACCCTGACATTGCAAATAGGACTGCCTCAAATTTCTCCGTTTCTTAAACCTGTATGGGGGAGAAGCCTTTTGATGTTGGTGCAAACCAATGCTGGATCACCGAGGGAAATGCTTTCATGGATTTACTCACACAAAGGGCAAGCCAGCAGTACTGGCTGCTCTTCACAGGCAGGTCACCGGCTGGCAGAGATCGTAATGGGCTTCTTGCCTTTTCAGCAGAGGCCCTCAGGTTGCATGCATATTGGAGGAGCTTGCAGAAGACACAGCGCTGACTGTAATTCCTACCCTAGACTGGCCACACATATCATTTAGGGAATAATTTGAGGAGGGAGGCCTCCAACTTATACATTTAATGTTGTTAATAAGTTAACAAGGACAGCACAGTGCAGTGGCACAACTGGTGGAGTTACTATCACCCAGCTGCAGAGATCTGGATTCAATCCTGACCTTGGTTGCTGTTGATCTGGAGTTTGCATGCTCTCTCTACAACTGTGTGTGTTTCCTCCCTGCTCCCTTTTCCTCCAACATGCAGGCTGGTGGGTTAACTGGCCACTGTAAATTGCCTCCAGTGTGTAGGTGAGTAGAACAATCTGGGGGTATTGATGGGAATGTGGGGAGGATGAGGATAGGATTTGTAAGAATTGTGGTGCTTCATGGTTGGTGTGAACCAACCATTTGTGATCCAAAGGATCCATGCTGTACCTCTCTATAATTCTATAACTATGACCTATAACAAAAGTACCCCACAAATTTAGTTGGCAGATCCATATGTGTACAGATTATTTGTGAGCCGATGCAGGGTATTCTCTTTCCACAGATGCTGTCTGATCTGCTGAGCATTTCCAGCATATTTTGCTTTTATTTTAGATTTCCAGCATTTGTTTTATTTTATTTTTAAACAGCCCTGGAACTGTGAGATACCGATCACTGTTATTTCTGGAAATCTGAAATTACCTGGAAGGCCGGGAGAAAGAAAAAGAAAACAGAGAAAGAAAAGTTCCTGGTATCAGTGCATGACCTAACATCACAACCAGCCAGTTCTGCTTGGATCAGGAAAGACTGGTTATCTAAAGCTGTTGGTCAATATGGAATTCCATGGAAGCAATGTACTGACAGCAGATGTTTCTCGTTGGACTTTGTCAGAACAGTTTGGAGTAAAAGTACAGAACTGAGAATGATAATGGGATGGAGAATTAGAGTGAGCAACTTAGGATCACCCTGATTTACTGAACAGTGGAGGTCTGCAAAACAATTACCTGTGGTGTCTCCAGTCAAGGGTCCACAAAGGGGCTTCATCTGGGAAGAATGTTTGGACCACTGGACAGTGGGAGGGACAAAAACAATTCCCTGAGATGGGGTGAAGGCATGGCTGCTACATTTGTGCTGGTAATGATGCCACTTCATGCAACAGCATTTGTGTCACCTGGGTTCTCCTGGTCCCCACCTTGCTACAGGCATCCTCACTGCCCCCTCTTTCCATCACCCTCTCTGTAGCTTAAAGCATGGTTCTTTTCTCACTTGTCAGTTCCTATGAAGAGTCATTAGCCAGTAAGGTTAACTCTTACTTCCCTCTTTACTGACACTGCCTGACCTGCTGAGCCTTTTCAACATTTTCTACTTTATTCCCTCAATACGTTGGCCTGAAATTTATGTCTGCACAGTTTAAGACGACTTGTTAGAATTGGCTTAAAGTCTGGGTTAAAATATTAGGCAGAATGGAACTCCAGATAAATCATGAACATCCTTGCAATAAAATTCTGCCACATAAATTTCAGGCTGAGAATTTTAAGATAAAAACATCCAATGAGTTTGTGGCTTTCTCTAGTGTGTTCTATCTGCTGCTGATCCTCTCCAGGTGCTTTGATGTGATTTTAATTTGTAGTTTTCCATTTTAACAGAAATTTCTTCTGCATAGATTAGTCTACATCAGTGCATTTGACCCAGAGAGAACAACTCGGAAACAAATTGCAGGTCTGGCAAGTTAAGTTAATGTACCTGTTATTCTGTCACTGGTGAGAAACTATTCCTGGAAGAGGTAGCAACAGAGGTTTCTAGAAAGATGACTAATGAGTTATTTGGGTGGCATTGAGGGAGCTATCACAGAATGTTCTACCAAGGTCCAAGTTTAAGTAATGGTTACGGACTTACAGTAGTAATATCAAAAACTGAAATGTAAGAGGTGTGATAAAGAAGTTTCCAGATGACACAAACATGGTAATGTAATTGAGAGCGAGAAGGTGAGCTTCTGATGGGGGAGTATATTGGTGAGCTGGTCAGTTAGGCTGAAATGTGGAACTGGGAGGTGTAGTGAGACAAGGCAATAGACAATGACTGGGGAGATGTAGGTGATGTGAAGGAACTGAGAGACCTTGACAATGAGGATTCATAGACTCTTACAGATATCAGGATAGGTGCAGAAAGTATTTAAAAATACAATGACATACACATTAGCAGTATTATATCCTGTGCCAGCTCCATAATTTGATAAGTTTGCACCAGATCTGTTTGCAGCAACTTTGCATTTCCCGAATTCCTTCTTACTTAGAGTATCCTCCTTACTTATCAGGTACAGGTATATATCTACCACTGCCTTATAAATATTTGAGGACTGTTTCCACAGCCATTTACAGAGGGATCCAAAGACATGTGACTCCGCAAGTGAAAATCTCTGCCCCCTTACCTTTAAAAGATGATTCCTGGTTCTAGAGTTTACCAAAAGATGAGTCTCCCCTTCTTATCTCATTTTCTAAATCCCTCAAGCTCTTACAAATCTTAGCATACGTAAAGCTTCCCATCATTTGCTTAAGCATTGAGTAATTGTATAAAGTGCTTACTTGTTTGTAACTGGTGTTTGTGTGTAGTAAGGTCACCAGTTAACAGATGTGATTGGACAAAGAAGGTGCAGGCAAAGTTCGTGAGAAATGTAATATCTTAGTTATAAGGAAAGATCAGAGAAACTGGGTTGCTTTCATTAGAACAAAGAATAGTTGGGAACTTTATTTGAAATGGTGAGGAATTTTACCAGAATCTTAAGACAAACCTTTCATATCCTAGAGATGAATTCTCAATCTTCGAATCTACCTCATTGCATGCCTTGCATGTTTTTGTTTAACCTGCACTTTCTCTGTAGCTGTAACACTGTATTCTGCGTCTGTTTATTTTCTCTTTGAACTTCCTGGTGTACCTAGGCACAGTATGATTTGCCTGGATAACACGTAAAACTATTTTGTTATTGTCTCTCAGTACTCATGACAATAATAAATCAATACCAATACAAACTTTAACTATCCCAATGTAATCTGGGACAGTTATTATGTCAGGGACTCCGAGGGCTGAAAGTTTTGAAAATGTGTCCAGGTTAATGACGGAAAAGGTATCAGAGCAATCCAAGTTAAAAGTCATTAATCAGAGGAAGGATAATTTTAATGGCCCAAGGAAATGGCCATGATAGCAAAATACTAATAGAACAATATTTATTCAAATAATTTTCGACAAAGAGATGGTTTGAGTGTTGCTGAGACAAATTCCACGAGGGGTTTAGAACAAACACCCTTCGACCTCAATCGACGCAAAAGAGATGGAGGAAGATAAAACAAGGAAAGGCTACCCATGACAAATATTGCTAACACAAACCAGGATCAGGCTGATTACAAAGCAAGCAGCGAAAACGTGTGAGATTTGTTGACGACATATCAAGAGTCAAGAGTGTTTATTTGTCATAGGTACTAAAACAGAACTATGAAATTCTTACTTCAGCAGCATAACAGGTCTGTGAGAATATCATAATTCTGTTTTCGGTACATTTGTAACATTTCACTAAGGTACAAATGGAAATCCAAAAGTGTTCTGTGGCTAACACCTGGAGGAATGGACATGATTAAGGACAAGAGTGGGGATTTGCTTGAGAGCAGCATTAAGGTAATAAATAAATACTTTATTATCTGTCTTCTCCAGAGAAGAGAGTGCTCCCAAAATAATAATTGAGATGTGACATACAACACGCACTGTTAGTTGTCCTAACATAATATAGATGTCAGCAGGACCAAATGAGATAAATCCTAAGATTACGAGGGAAGAACAGGATGAAATCAAAGGTACACTGGCTGCAATCTTTCTATGTTCTCTGGGTATGGGGATGGTATCAGATGACCTTATGGCTGAATGTCTCTCCCTTGTTCAAAGTTCAAAAAGGGAGTAAGGATAAGCCCAGAATGACAGGCCATCAGTGTCACCTCAACCATGAGACAGTCAGGGCAGGATTTATCATCACCTGGAAAAAATGGATAATTAAGGCATGTCAGCATGGATTTGTTAAATGCAAATTGTGCTCAACCAATTTCATAGAATTGTTTGATGAGGTCATGTATAGATTTGATGAGGATAACCCAGTCCGTGTGATATAAATGGACTTCTGGTAATCTTTTGATAAAGTGTCAAACACTGATATGAAGCTGGCAATTTCACAGTCAATGGATGTCTGACAGTGGACGGAGAGCCACAGCAGCCATGATGAGTATTTCTTATATGTTTTTACTGTGGAGAAAGACATGACGGCCGAGGAACTTGGGGCAGTCAATGGAAGTGTCTTGAGAGCAGTCGATATTACAGTCAAGGAGGTGCTGAAGGTCCTGACACATATGAAGGTAGACAAATCACCTGGGCCTGATCAAACATATCCGGGGACACTGTGCAAAACTAGAAAGTGAATTGCTGGTGCCCTGGCTGAGATTTCCAAGTCATTAAATACGGGAGAGGTGCCGGAAGACTTGAGGGTGGCAAATTTTGTGCCTCTATTCAAGAATGGGTGCATGGAAAAGCCTGCAAACCTAACATAACCTAACATCTGTGGTAGGAAGGTTACTGGAGAGTATTCTGAGGGATCAGATATACATGCATTTAGATAGACAAGGGCTGATTTGGGATAATCAGCACAGTTTTGTACGTGGGAGGTTGTGTCTCACGAATCTGATTGAGTTTTTTTAAAGGTGATCAGAAAGGTTGATGAGAGCAGAGCAGCAGATGTATATATGGATTTCAATCTGGCATTAAACAAGGTTCCACATGATAGGCTGCTCTGGAAGGTTAGATCACATGGGGATAGCTGAATGGATAGAAACTTGGCTTCATGGAAGGAATCAGAGGATGATGGTGAAAAGCTGGTTTTCGGACTGGAAGCCATTGAATAATGGTGTGCCTCAGGGTTTGGTGCTGGGCCCATTGTTGTTTGTCATCTATATCGATGATTTAGATGAGAACGTACAAAGCATAATTAGCAAGTTTGCTAAAGTGGGTGGTATTGAAGATAGTGATGGTTGTCAAAAATTGCCGTAAGATCTTGATTCGTTGGGTAGGTGGGCCATGGAATTCTTGATAGAATTTAATACAGAGAAATGTGCAAAAATACAGTTTAGTGTATGGTCATGTGTACCGAGGTACAGTGAAAAGCTGTTGAGTGCTATCCATTTAGCAAAAAGAGAATACATGATTTCAATACAATACAGGATTACAGCATTGCATTTTAGGAAGTCTAACGAGGGCAGGGCCTACACAGTGAATGGCAGGGCTCTGGGGAGTGTTGTAGAACAGAGGGATTAGGAGCACAGGTAGATAGAGTGGTCCTAGAAAGTGGCGTCACAGGTAGATAAGAGCGGTCAAAAAGGCTTTTGGCACACTGGCCTTCCTCAGAGTATTGAGGATAGAAATTGGAATGTTCCTGATCCTGTTGTAACTTAGATAACCTTAGAATGTTCCAATGAAGAATGTTTTGATATGAAATAATGTTAAAATGAGAGGGAATGTTTTTTAAAAAGTTGCAGTTGGGAATGTGGTCTATTTCAGAGTGTGTTATAGTGAAAGGTGAAAGTATGTCACTGATGCATTTTGCTATGTGTCACCATAGAATTACCTGCACTTGTTATAACAAGAACAGCTATTTATATTCTGATGAGTCTAAAATCAGTGAGGTTTAATCAAAGAATGAATAGTTAAAAGGGGAGATCCTGACTGACTAATTTGACTAAGTTTATTTTTAAAAGTAGCTATGTGTGTAAATGAGGGTCATAGAGTCAACGTAGTTTACATGATTTTCAGTAAGGTCTTTGGCAGGGTCTCAGATGGGAAAACTGGTTCAAATGGTTAGGTCCTATGGGATCCAAGGGAAGTTGCCAAATTGGATCCAAAAGTGGGTTGAGAAAAAGCACAGGTTGATGGTGGAAGGTTTCTTTAGCAAATAGAAGTCTGTCACCAGTGACGTATGTACCACAAGGATCAAAGCTGGGACTCTATTGACTATCATATATGCACTAACAATTTGTAAATTAAAGTAGTTTGAAGGATTAGGAAATTTGAAGATGACATAAAAATTGTTGAGGAGAGAGCACTCTACTACTTGATTGTCTGGTAAATTGGGCAGAGCAATGACAGCTGGAACTTAATTGTGGTAAATGCAATAAATTACATTTTGTGAGGATTAGAAGGGTAGGGTCCACACAGTGAATGGCAGCGTTGTAGAGAGTATTGAGAAATAAAGGAACCCATGTGTATGTCCAAGGATTCCTGAAGGGAGTGGCACAGGTAGATAAGGTGGTGTTTAGTCTCGAGATACAGTGTGAAAACAAGCCCCTCTGCCCACCGAAACTACGCCGAACATTGATCATCCATTCTATGTTCTATGTTATCCGAGATAGACACAAAATGCTGGAGTCACTCAGTGGGACAGGCATCATCTCTAGAGAGAAGGAATGGGTGACTTTTCGGGTCAAGACCCTTCTTCAGACTCTTGACGTTTCGGGTTGAGACCCTTCTTCAGACTTCAGTTTTCACGCACTGTGTTATCGCAGTTTTGCATCCTAAACATTAAAGACAATTTAGAGAAGCCAATTAACCTACAAACTTGCATGTCTTTGGAACATGGGAAGAAGCCGAAGCACCCAGAGAAAATCCACACGGTCACAGGGGGAACTTGCAAACTCCACACAGTGAGCACTCGTAGTCAGGATCGAACCCGTGTCTATGGTGTTGTGAGGCAGCAGCTGTGCCACCCTTAAAACCATTAAAGGATCATGGTTCTAATTAGCAAGGCAGGGGATATTAGTAGAAGGGGAGTGGGGGGGCGATGACCTGGTACAACTATATAAAACACCAAAACACTTGGAGTAGAAACAAAGAAAATAGGTGCAGGAGTAGGCCATTCAATATGATCGTGGCTGATCATCCAACTCAGTATCCTGTACCTGCCTTCTCTCCATACCCCCTGATTCCTTTAGCCACAAGGGCCACATCTAACTCCCTCTTAA
The DNA here is from genome assembly GCA_035221665.1 of Okamejei kenojei. Classification (NCBI taxonomy): domain Eukaryota; kingdom Metazoa; phylum Chordata; class Chondrichthyes; order Rajiformes; family Rajidae; genus Okamejei; species Okamejei kenojei. The sequence goes on from CM069152.1 coordinate 22,496,530, forward strand.
ATATAGCCAATGAACTGGCCTCAACTACCTTCTGTGGCAAATAATTCCACAGACTCACCACTCTGTGTGAAAAATGTTTTCCTCATCTCGGTCCTAAAGGAATTCTCCCTTATCCTTAGACTGTGACCCCTTGTTCTGGACCTCCCCAACATCGGGAACAATCATCCTGCATCTAGCCTGTCCAACCCATTAAGAATTTTATAAGTTTCTATAAGATCCCCCCTCAATCTTCTAAATTCTAGTGAGTACAAGCCGAGTCTATCCAGTCTTTCCTCATATGAAAGTCCTGACATCCCAGGAATCAGTCTGGTGAACCTTCTCTGTATCCCCTCTATGGCAAGAATGTCTTTTCTCAGATTTGGAGACCAAAACTGTACGCAATAATCCAGCTGTGGTCTCACCAAAACCCTGTACAACTGCAGTAGAACCTCCCTACTCCTATACTCAAATACTTTTGCTATGAATGCTAACATACCATTTGCTTTCTTCACTGACTGCTGCACCTGCATGCCTACTTTTAATGATTGGTGTACCATGACACCCAGGTCTCGTTGCATCTCCCCTTTTCCTAATTTGCCACCATTAAGATAATAGTCTACCCTCCTGTTTTTGCCACCAAAGTGAATAACCTCACATTTATCCACATTATACTGCATCTGCCATGCATTTGCCCACTCATCCAGCCTATCCAAGTCACCTTGCAGCCTCCTAGCATCCTCCTCCACCTAACGCTACCCCCAGTTGTAGTGTCATCTGCAAACTTGGAGATGTTGCATTCAATTCCCTCGTCCAAATCATTAATATATATTGTACATAGCTGGGGTCCCAGCACTGAGCCTTGTGGTACCCCACTAGTCACTGCCTGCCATTCTGAAAAGTACCTGTTTACTCCTACCCTTTGCTTCCTGTATGCCAGCCAGTTCTCTATCCACATCAATACTGAACCCCCAATACCGTGTGCTTTAAGTTTGTATACTAATCTATTATAACCATATAAACCATATAACAATTACAGCACGGAAACAGGCCCTCTCGGCCCTTCCAGTCCGTGCCGACCATTTGTTTTCCCCGATTATTATGTGGGACCTTGTCGAAAGCCTTCTGAAAGTCTAGATATAACACATCCACTGGTTCTCCGTTATCCACTCTGCTAGTTACATCCTCGAAAAATTCTATAAGATTCGTCAGACATGATTTACCTTTCATAAATCCATGCTGACTTTGTCCAATGATTTCACCACTTTCCAAATGTGCTGCTATCCCATCTTTAATAACTGACTAGCAGTTTCCCCACTACCGATGTTAGACTAACTGGTCTGTAATTCCCCGTTTTCTCTCTCGCTCCCTTCTTAAAAAGAGGGGTTACGTTTGCTACCCGCCAATCCTCAGGAACTACTCCAGAATGTAAGGAGTTTTGAAAAATTATCACTAATGCATCCACTATTTCTGTGGCTACTTCCTTGAGTACTCTGGGATTCAGACTATCTGGCCCTGTGGATTTATCGCCCTTTAATCCATTCAATTTATCCAACACCACTTCTCGGCTAACCTGAATTTCACTCAGTTCCTCCACCTTATTTGACCCCCGGTCCCCTGCTATTTCCGGCAGATTATTTATGTCTTCCCTAGTGAAGACAGAACCAAAGTAGTTATTCAATTGGTCTGCCATGTCCTTGTTCCCCATGATCAATTCACCTGTTTCTGACTGCAAGGGACCTACATTTGTTTTAACTAATCTCTTTCTCTTCACATATCTATAAAAACGTTTGCAGTCAGTTTTTATGCTCCCTGCCAGTTTTCTTTCATAATCTATTTTCCCTTTCCTAATTAAGCCCTTTGTCCTCCTCTGCTGAACGCTGAATTTCTCCCAGTCCTCTGGTAGGCTGTTTTTTCTGGCTAATTTGTATGCTTCATTTTTTATTTTTATACTGTCCCTGATTTCCCTTGTTATCCATGGATGCACTACCTGCCCCGATTTATTCTTTTGCCAAACTGGGATGAACAATTGTTGTAGTTCATCCATGCAGTCTTTAAATACCTTCCATTGCACATCCACTGTCAACCCTTTAGAATCACTTGTCAGTCTATCTTGGCCAATTCACATCTCATACCTTCAAAGTTACCTTTGTTTAAGTTCAGAACCCTTGTTTCTGACTTAAGTATGTCACTTTCCATCCTAATGAAGAACTCAACCATATTATGGTCACTCTTGCCCAAGGGGCCCGGCACAACAAGACGGTTAACTAACCCTTCCTCATTACTCAATACCCAGTCTAGAATAGCCTGCTCTCTCGTTGGTTCCTCTACATGTTGGTTTAGAAAACTATCCCGCATACATTCCAAGAAATCCCCTTCCTCAGCACCCCTGCCCATTTGATTCACCCAATCTATATGCAGATTGAAGTCACCCATTATAACTGTTTTACCCTTGTTGCACGCATTTCTAATTTCCTGTTTGATGCCATCCCCAACTCCACTACTACTGTTAGGTGGCCTGTACATAACTCCCACTAGCGTTTTCTGCCCTTAGAGTTTCGCAGCTCTACCCATATCGATTCCACATCCTCCAAGCTAATGTCCTTCCTTTCTATTGCATTAATCTCCTCTCTTACCAACAACGCTACCCCACCTCCCTTTCCTTTCTGTCTATCCCTCCTGAATATTGAATATCCCTGGATGTTCAGCTCCCAGCCTTGGTCCCCCTGGAGCCATGTCTCTGTGATCCCAACTATAGCATAGTCATGAATAGCTATCTGCACATTCAACTCGTCGACCTTATTACAAATGCTCCTTGCATTGAGACACAAAGCCTTCAGGCTTGTTTTTACAACACTCTTACTCCTTATACAATTATGTTGACAAGTGGTCCCTTTTCATTTTTGCCCTGGAAATCCACCATTCTTATTCTATGTTTATTATTTTTTTCTTCTTTCCCCCCTACATGTTGGGTCTGAGTGCTTCCCTTCTCTGCCTCCTGCCTCAGACCCTGTCTACTGGCTTTCTCTATTTGAGTCCCTCTCCCCAAACATTCTAGTTTAAAGTCCCCCCGGTAGCCTTTGCAAATTTCGCTTCCAGGATACTGATCCCCCTCGGGTTCAAGTGCAACCCGTCCTTTTTATACAGGTCACTCGTTCCCCAAAAGAGGTTCCATTGATCCAGAAACTTGAATCCCTGCCCTCTGCACCAGTCCTTCAGCCAGGCATTTATCCTCCACCCTGCTCCATTCCTACTCTCACTGTCACAGAGATAAGTTATTACTTATCTCTCCTGTAGCATCAGCTATTTTTTTACCATCCGGTCTTGGCTTTGAAAGAAGCACATGTTATTATGCAGGTTACCATCTTAATGTCTTTATTAAAAAGACAACTTGTCCTCCATATTGTGTTCCATATAATTTGCAAAGTCATTCAGACTTGGAACCGAGCCATTTGTTCTTCTAGACCATGCTTTTGTAGATGAATGTCTCCATTTTGTAAACTATATTAGATTTGACTATTAGTTCTTTCAATGGGAAGAATGTGATTGCACTGGGGAGGATACAAAGGATACTTACAAGGTAAAGATAATTTCAGTTATGAGGGGAGGCTGTGCTTGTCTTCCTTGGAGTGGAGGAGGTTCAGATGGGAGCAGATAGATCGGTGCAGATAGAGCGGATGGTGAGAAAGTTCGAAGACCAGAGAGCATAATGTTAATGTAACAGATGGGAGGATTTGAGGGGATCTAAGGGTGATCATCTTCTGGAGGACAGGAGAATAACCAATGTTGTTCCTTTCTTTAAATGAGGTAGAGAGAATCCAGGGGATTATAGGCTGGTTTGGTTCATGTCAGTGGCAGTGATGCTATTGGAGGCTATGCTTTGGGAGAGAATTTCTTCACTTTTGAAGAAAATAAGTTAATTGGACCGCATTTGGAGTTTTGCTTCACATTTCGCCCCATTACAGGAAAGATGTGGAGTCTTTGGAATGGGTGCAGAGGAGATTTACCAGAAGGATTAGTGGGTTTTAGCTTCAGGGAGCTGTTGGACAGACTTGGATTGTTTTCTCTAGATTGCCAAAGGTTGTATATACTTTTATATACTTCTATACTTCTATAAGATGGATAGAACCATTTTCCCAGGGATCACATACTAGAATACACAATTTAAGGTATAGAAAGGAACTGCAGATGCTGGTTTAAATCAAAGATAGACACAAAACGCTGGAGTAACTCTGCAGGACAGGCAGCATCTCTGGAGAGAAGGAATGGGTGACGTTTCGGGTCAAGACCCTTCTTCAGACTGAACTTTAAGGTAGGTGAGAGGCAAAGTTTAAAGGATATGTGTGGGCCAAGTTTTTTTAAACACAGAGGGTATTGAGTGACTGGAACGTGCTGCCAGAGGTTGTTGCTGAGGCAGATATGATGGTGGCATTTGAGGCATTTGGATTAGCATATGGGAATGCAGGGAAAAGGGCAATGTGGATTATGTGCAAGCAGATAGAAGTTGGTTTTGGTGTAATATTCGGCACATACATTGTGGGCTGAAGGGCCTGTTCTTGTGCTGTACAGTTATGATCTATGATTTCTAATCCAAACTACTTTTCTCATTCTGCAGAATATTATGAGACATTGTTCCACAAATTACATGCTCACTACCAGGAAATGCCTATAATGGGATTGCTGCTGATGTATTCAAATCACTATGTCCACCTGCTTGAGGTGAGTACAGCAGGCAGTGCACAATCACTCCCCGTGCACTCTGCAAATTTGATCTCAAGCATCTGAGGGCCCATGTCTAAGATGGGAGAAGGACGGGTGTTGACTGCGGGTGCTGTCTGTGTGGAGTTTGCACGTTCTCCCCATGACCGCGTGGGTTTTCTCCGGGATCTTCGGTTTCCTCCCACACTCCAAAGACATACAGGGTTAATTGGCTTGGGTTTGTATACTTGGTGTAAGTCTAAATTGTCCCGTGTGTGTGTAGGCTTGTGTTAGTGTGCGGGGATCATGGGCGGGGATCAGACTCGGTTTCCGTGCTGTATCTCAAAAGTCAACTAAACTGTCCTGTAGACAGATCAAGAACCTGCCCCACATAGTTATACTCACAGAAACAGACCTTGCAGACAATGTGTCCATCTCCTCCACTGTAATCACTGTGTACATTCTGCACCACACATAGCACAACCGACCTGGGGTCATGGTGTCGTCTTCGGGGGAGGGTGCAGCACTCTGGGGTGCACGGGGTGGGGGGGGGGGGGGGTTGCTGAAGGGAGCTCGACAGGTCAGGCGAGCCTTATCTGTGGAGGGAAATTGAGTCGCATGATTCAGTTCCATCCGGTGAAAGGTCAGACCCTTCAGACTGACGGCGAGGGGACTGAAAGCTGGAAAAATTAGGACGGGATGGAGCAAAGCCTGGCAAGTGATATGTGGATGCAGATCATCAATTGGCCAATGGATGGAGTAAGTGACAAAGGCTAGAGGTGAAAAGGATATGAAAGGGTGTTAGATAAGGAAATGTCAAACCTTGTGGAGGGGGAAAGAGAACAGGGGGAGGAGGGGGAATAAAAAGGAAATATAGGATTTGAATGGGAGGAGTAGGAGCTGAGTGCAAGGTGGAGGTATAAAGGAACAGGGTGGCGGGGTGGTGGAAGAAATGTGCGTGGTGAGATGGGAAAGAAAAGAGTGGTCAGGGGAGGATATTGCTCGAAATATGGAAGAATATGTGCAAACCTGTTTATGGAAATGTCCATTGGATTGGAGGCTACATAGAAGAATGAGCTGTTCTAGTTTGTATGTGGTCTCACTCTGGTAATGAAGGAGGCCAAGAATGCAAAGTTCGGCATGGGAATGAGTTAAAATGATTTGCAACTAGGTGCTCCAGCAGACTTTGGTGGACAGAGCGTTAAGTGTTTAATGAAAAAGTTGCCTGGTCTGGTTGGTCTTGCTGATGTACAGGAGGCTACATCAGGAGCACCAAATGCAATGAACAAGCTTCCAATTTCCAGGCCCCTGGTTGGCAGTGAGGTGGTGCAGGGACAGTTGTTGCACTTCCTAAGGTTACAGGGGAACAGGGGGCAGGTTGATTGGGAAGGGATGAACAAGGAGTTGTGGAGAGGTCGCTATGTATAGAGGAAGGGGTTGGGGATAGGAAGGAGAGAGGACGAGGGCAACAAAGTAGCAAAAATATCAGAGAATGGATGTGGAGGCTCGTGAGGTGATGGGTGAGGACTAAGAAATCTATCCTTGATCCATCTTGGACAAGGCTTTACACCTTCACTCCCCATCAGGAAAGCCTTGGGATCTCTGGTCTGTCCTTGAAATTGACGAAGCTCTGGTGTGCAGGCAGGAAGAAAATATACTGGGAGAACGAGTTATACATGTAATGGTTTATTATTGTCGCAAAAAAGGTCCTTGATTATGTTGGCTGCTTTCCTGAGGCAGCGTGAAGAGTAGAGGAGGTCGATGATGGGGAGTCCAGTATGTGTGATGGAGTTGGTTACATGCACAACTCTCTGTAATTACTTGCGGTCTTGGGAAGGGCTGTTCCCAAACCAACCTGTGATGCAACTTGTGTGGGAAGGAACTGCAGACGCTGGTTTACACCGAAGACAGATACAAAACGTTGGAGAAACTCAACGGGTCAGGCAGCATCTCTGGAGAAAAGAAATAGGTGACGTTTCAGGTTTTTTAATTTAGTTTTAGTTTAGAGATACAGTGTGGACACAGGCCCTTTGGCCCACCGAGTCTGCACTGACCAGCGATCCCTGCACATTAACACTATCCTGCACACACTAGGGACAATTTACACATGCACCAAGCCAATTTAGCTATATACCTGTACGTCTTTGGAGTGTGGGAGGAAACCGAAGATCTCGGAGAAAACCCACGCAGTCACGAGGATAATGTACAAACTCTGTACAGACAACATCCGTAGTCAGGATCGAACCCGGGTCTCCGGCGCAGCAATGCTGTAAGGCAGCAACTCTACCGCTGTGCCACCGTGGCTGCCCACTGCCACCGTGGTCTGTTGCATTACTCCAGCATTTTGATGGAACGTGCTTTCTGCAATGCATCTGTAGTAGTGGTAAGAGTCTTTGCAGACCTGCTGAACTTTCTTAGTTTCCGGAGGAAGCAGAGGGGTTGTTAGAAACATAGACATAGAAAATAGGTGCAGGAGTAGGCCATTCGGCCATTCAATATGATCATGGCTGATCATCCAACTCAGTATCCTGTACCTGCCTTCTCTCCATACCCCCTGATCCCTTTAGCCACAAGGGTCACATCTAACTCCCTCTTAAATATAGCCAATGAACTGGCCTCAACTAACTTCTGTGGCAGAGAATTCCAGAGACTCACCACTCTGTGTGAAAAATGTTTTCCTCATCTCGGTCCCAATGGAATTCCCCCTTATTCTTAGATTGTGACCCCTTGTTCTGGACCTCCCCAACATCGGGAACAATCTTTCTGCATCTAGCCTGGCCAACCCTTAAGAATGTTATAAGTTTCTATAAGATCCCCCCTCAATCTTCTAAATTCTAGTGAGTACAAGCCGAGTCTATCCAGTCTTTCCTCATATGAAAGTCCTGACATCCCAGGAATCAGTCTGGTGAACCTTCTCTGTACCCCCCTCTATGGCAAGAATGTCTTTCCTCAGATTTGGAGACCAAAACTGTACGCAATAATCCAGGTGTGGTCTCACCAAAGCCCTGTATAACTGCAGTAAAACCTCCCTGCTCCTATACTCAAATCCTTTCTCTATGAATGCTAACATACCATTTGCTTTCTTCACTGCCTGCTGCACCTGCATGCCTACTGTTCTCTTTTTGGCCATAGTTTCAAAGTAATCGGTCCTGGAGGCGCTGTGGTGAAGTTTGTGCCTCAAAAGGTGAAGCTCTTGACCATTTCAATCTCGGCACCGTTGATGCTGTTTGGGGCATGTACTCCACCACACATCCCAAAGCTAATAACTAGTTATGCCCCCCCTTCTACCCTAGTGCAAATCTTCTACCATCCCACCCCCTTATCCGTGCCCCTCCATCCCCTTCCACCTGTATCCCCAGATTTTACATTTCACTTCATCTTCGCTCATTATCCATCATCCTTTGGTCTCATTTTCATCTCTAACCTTTGTCCATTCCTCTGCCAATCAAAACTCCCAACGTCGCGTGCCAGGGTTAAGGTAGTATCTGCGGATGGAAATGGACAGGTGGCGTTTCAAGTCAGGACCCCTCTTCTGACTGAGGGATTAGGGGAGAAAACTGGTAAAGAGACCTAGGGATGGGGCAAAGCCTGGCAAGTTAAGTAGATATAGATGATGGGGTGGGGGTGATTGGTAAATGGGTGGAGATAGTGACAAAGACTAGAGGTAAAAAGGAGACAGTGTGTCAGATAAGGAAATAAGAATGAAATGTAAAGCTGGAGCATTGGAGATGAGGGAAGATGAACAAAATGGGATGTTTGGGAGATGAGCATAAGGACAATGTAAAAGGAACAGGGTGGTGGGAGAAATTAGGTGGTAGCGAATGGGGAACAAAAAGAGGGCAGAGAAGTATTACTTGAAATTGAAGAATTCAATGGTTATGCCATTGGGTTGTAGGCTACACAAGTGGAATACGAGGTGCTGTTTTTCCAGCTTGCATGTGGCCGCCTGGCCAAGGGGGTGGCCCAGGAAAGGTTTGGTATGGGAATGGAAGTTAAAATGATTAGCGCCAGAGATCCAGCAGGCCTTGGCGAACAGACACAAATGTCTGCAAAATGGTCTACTCTTATAGAAGAGAACACATCAGAAACACTGATTAGGTGGAAGAGCAGCTAGAGGTCCTTTGTCACAAACTGGAAGGTTATTGGGGTTCCTGTGTAGACGTGAAGAAGAGGGTTAGGGACAGGTGTTGCATCTTCTAAGGTTACATGGGAAGTGCTTATGGAGGAGACGGATTGGGTGGGAAGGGATGAACAAACCAAGGAGTTCCAGAGAGAGCGGCCTCTATAGAAAATGGAAGAAGTTGGCGATGGGGATATGTGGCAGGTGGTGGGTTCTTTTTGTAGTAGGTGGCAGCAAAAGAGGTTCTGGCAAAACTGAAGTCAACATGTATCCAAGATTCAAATGATTGGAGTTGTACCTTATGCAAAGGAAGATGGTCGTGGTTGTTGGTGGTCAAAACATCCCTGCCCCTGGACATCATTGCAAGAGTTCCTCAGAGTAATGTCTTGGCCATACCATCTTCAGCACCTTCCATCACAAGGGCAAAAGTGGGGATATTAATTGATTACATAATCTTCAATTCCATTTGCAACTCGTAAATGAACGATGCAGCCCATGTCATGCAACAAGGCATGCAACAAGGCTTGAGCAATGTTCTGGGATGAGGTGGAAAGTGGCAAGTAGGATTTTCCCACAAAAATGTTCATCAATGTCCATCTCCAACAAAACGTCCGATCACTTACACATGACATTCAATGGCAGTGACCATTGAATCCTCCACCATCAACATCCTGGGGCTCACCATTTGCAGAAATGTTCAGAGTAGGTCAGAGACTGGGTACTTTATAGAGGAGGTGATTCACCCACAGACACCAAATCTTCCCAGTAAATCTTTACCAAGCACGTGTCCAAAGTGTGATGGAAAAATCCATTTGCCTGGATGAGTCCAGCTCCAAAAACTCCCAAGAAGCATGAGCAGGACAAAGTAATCTGCTCGATTGGCAACCCATCCAGCACCCTGAACATGGTTCTGATGACATTGTTTCTCTTGTTAATTCCAGTCTTCCATTGACATGCTTTATTCTGTTATCCGGGATCTTGTCACCCCACAGCCTGAAGATGGGTGAGTGTTCCTTGCTCTCTTTGCTGTCTGATTGAATTAATGAACTACTTTATTTGGCTGAAACATTTATGATCAGGCATTAAAACTGCTGGGTGTGATGTCTGGACTCTGAGCAAGATACACTAACTCAAAGCTGGCCCACTTGTTCGCACCAACACTCTGCCCTCACCTGCCCGGCTGCAGGTCCCCAAGGGGGCGTTCGCTCCCTTCTGCCAACAACACTCTCCCCTCTCCCAACTCTATCACCCCCTTTAGATTGACGATAGCTGTGCCTTCCACATTGTCCAAGCTCCTGGAATCAGCACGTCCCTCATTCTATGTAGGCCCACACTCTGTTACACGGAGACGCATACTTGGTTACACGCAGGCCCACTCTATTACGAGCAGACACACTCTCTGTGGCAGGCATGCCCTTGCTCAGTTATACCAGACCCAAACACTATTACACATAGACCCACAGTTTGTTACATGCAGGCTCATGCCCTGTTACATAGAAACATAGAAATTAGGTGCAGGAGTAGGTCATTCGGCCCTTCGAGCCTGCACCGCCATTCAATATGATCATGGCTGATCATCCACTCAGTATCCCGTACCTGCCTTCTCTCCATACCCTCTGATCCCCTTGGCCACAAGGGCCACATCTAACTCCCTCTTAAATATAGCCAATTAACTGGCCTCAACTACCCTCTGTGGCAGAGAGTTCTAGAGACTCACCACTCTCTGTGTGAAAAAAGTCTTTCTCATCTCGGTCTTAAAGGATTTCCCCCTTATCCTTAAGCTGTGACTCCTTGTCCTGGACTTCCCCAACATCGGGAACAATCTTCCTGCATCTAGCCTGTCCAACCCCTTAAGAATTTTGTAAGTTTCTATAAGATCCCTTCTCAATCTCCTAAATTCTAGAGAGTATAAACCAAGTCTATCCAGTCTTTCTTCATAAGACAGTCCTGCCTTCCCAGGAATCAGTCTGGTGAACCTTCTCTGCACTCCCTCTATGGCAATAATGTCCTTCCTCAGATTTGGAGACCAAAACTGTACGCAATACTCCAGGTGTGGTCTCACCAAGACCCTGTACAACTGAAGTAGAACCTCCCTGCTCCTATACTAAAATCCTTTTGCTATGAAAGCTAACATACCATTTGCTTTTTTCACTGCCTGCTGCACCTGCATGCCTACTTTCAATGACTGGTGTACCATGACACCCAGGTCTCGCTGCATCTCCCCTTTTCCTAATCGGCCACCATTTAGATAATAGTCTGCTTTCCTGTTTTTGCCTTCATTAGGATGGAGAGTGACATTGTTAATTCAGAAACAATGGTTCTGAACTTAAAGAAAGGTAACTTTGAGGGTATGAGACGTGAATTGGCCAAGATTGACTGGCAATTAATTCTAAAAGGGTTGACAGTGGATATACAATGGAAGACATTTAAAGACTGCATGGATGAAATACAAAAATTGTTCATCCCAGTTTGGCAAAAGAATAAATCGGGGAAGGTAGTGCATCCATGGATAACAAGGGAAATCAGGGATAGTATCAAAGCAAAGGATGATGCGTACAAAGTAGCCAGAAAAAAACAGCATACCAGAGGACTGGGAGAAATTCAGAGACCAGCAGAGAAGGACAAAAGGCTTAATTAGGAAAGGAAAAATAGATTATGAAAGAAAACTGGCAGGGAACATAAAAACTGACTGCAAAAGTTTTTATAGATATGTGAAGAGAAAGAGATTAGTTAAAACAAATGTAGGTCCCTTGCAGTCAGAAACAGGTGAGTTGATCATGGGGAACAAGGATATGGCGGACCAATTGAATAACTACTTTGGTTTTGTCTTCACTAAGGAAGACATAAATAATCTGCCAGAAATAGCAGGGGACCGTGGGTCAAAGGAGGAATTGAGTGAAATCCAGGTTAGTCGGGAAGTGGTGTTGGGTAAATTGAATAGATTAAAGGCCGATAGATCCCCAGGGCCAGATAGGCTGCATCCCAGAGTACTTAAGGAAGTAGCTCAGGAAATAGTGGATGCATTAGTGATAATCTTTCAAAACTCTTTAGATTCTGGAGTAGTTCTGAGGATTGGGCGGGTAGCAAATGTAACCCTTCTTTTTAAGAAGGGAGGGAGAGAGAAAACGGGGAATTACAGACCAGTTAGTCTAACATCGGTAGTGGGAAAACTGCTAGAGTCAGTTATTAAAGATGGGATAGCAGCACATTTGGAAAGTGGTGAAATCATTGGACAAAGTCAGCATGGATTTATGAAAGGTAAATCATGTCTGACGAATCTTATAGAATTTTTCTAGGATGTAACTAGCGTGATAAGGCTGGATGTGGTATATCTTTCCAGAAGGCTTTCGACAAGGTCCCACATAAGAGATTAGTATACAAACTTAAAGCATACGGTATTAGGGGTTCAGTATTGATGTGGATAGAGAACTGGCTGGCAAACAGGAAGCAAAGAGTAGGAGTAAACGGGTCCTTTTCACAATGGCAGGCAGTAACTAGTGGGGTACCGCAGGGCTCAGTGCTGGGACCCCAGCTATTTACAATATATATTAATGATCTGGATGAGGGAATTGAAGGCAATATCTCCAAGTTTGCGGATGACACTAAGCTGGGGGGCAGTGTTAGCTGTGAGGAGGGTGCTAGGAGACTGCAAGGTGACTTGGATAGGCTGGGTGAGTGGGCAAATGTTTGGCAGATGCAGTATAATGTGGATAAATGTGAGGTTATCCACTTTGGTGGCAAAAACAGGAAAGCAGACTATTATCTAAATGGTGGCCGATTAGGAAAAGGGGAGATGCAGCGAGACATGGGTGTCATGGTACACCAGTGCATGCCCACTCTCTGTCTCTATGCACTCCCTGGTACATGCATGTCCACTCCCTGTCTCTGGTGAATTTATTATGGGGAACAAGGAAATGGCAGGAGTTGAACAGGTACTTTGGATCCGTCTTCACTAAAGAGGACACAAACAATCTTCCTGCTGTGCTATTGGCCAGAGGATCTGGGGTGACGGAGCAATATTGAAGGCAATCCACATTAGGCAGAAAATGGTGCTTGGTAGACTGATGGGACAGAAGGCTGATAAATCTCCAGGACCTGATGGTCTGCATCCCAGGGTACTTAAGGAAGTGGCTCTAGAAATCGTGGACGCATTGGTGATAATTTTCCAATGTTCTATAGATTCTGGATCAGTTCCTGTGGATTGGAGGGTAGCTAAATGTTATTCCACTTTTTAAGAAAGGCGGGAGAGAGAAAATTGGGAATTATAGACCAGTTAGCCTGACATCGGTGGTGGGGAAGATGCTGGAGTCAATTATAAAAGATGTAATAGCGGCACATTTGTATAGCAGTAACAGGATCAGTCAGAGTCAGCATGGATTTACAAAGGGGAAATCATGCTTGACTAATCTTCTGGAATTTTTTGAGGAAGTAACAAGGAAAATGGACAAGTGGATGTGGTGTATCTGGACTTTCAGAAAGCATTTGATAAGGTCCCACATAGGAGATTAGTGGGCAAAATTAGGGCACATGGTATTGGGGGTAGAGTGCTGACATGGATAGAAAATTGGTTGGCAGACAGGAAACAAAGAGTAGGGATTAACGGGTCCCTTTCAGAATGGCAGGCAGTGACTAGTGGGGTACCGCAAGGCTCGGTGCTGGGACCGCTGCTATTTACAATATACATCAATGATTTAGATGAAGGGATTCAAAGTAACATTAGCAAATTTGCAGATGACACAATGCTGGGTGGCAGTGTGAACTGTGAGGAGGATGCTATGAGAATGCAGGGTGACTTGGACAGGTTGGGTGAGTGGGCAGATGCATGGCAGATGCAGTTTAATGTGGATAAATGTGAGGTTATCCACATTGGTAGCAAAAACTTGAAGGCAAATTACTATCTAAATGATGTCATGTTGGGAAAACGGAAAGTACAACGTGATCTGGGGGTCCTTGTTCATCAGTCAATGAAAATAAGCATGCAGGTACAGCAGGCAGTGAAGAAAGTGAAAGGCATGTTGGCCTTTATAACAAGAGAAGTTGAGTACAGGAGCAAAGAGGTCCTTCTGCAGTTGTATAGGGCCCCAGTGAGACCACACCTGGAGTATTGTGTGCAGTTTTGATCCCCTAATTTGAGGAAGGACATTCTTGCTATTGAGAGAGTGCAGCATAGGTTTACTGGGTTAATTCCCGGGATGGCAGGATTGCCATATGTTGATAGAATGGAGCGGCTGGGCTTGTATACTCTGGAGTTTAGAAGGAAGAGAGGGGATCTTATTGAAACATGTAAGATTAGTAAGGGTTTGGACACGCTAGAGGCAGGAAACATGTTCCCGACGTTGGGGGAATCCAGAACCAGGGGCCACAGTTTAAGAATAAGGGGTAATCATTTAGAACGGAGACAAGGAAACACCTTTTCTCACAGAGAGCTGTGAGTCTGTGAAATTCTCTGCCTCAGAGGGCGGTGGAGGCCAGTTCTCTGGATACTTTCAAGGGAGAGCTAGATAGGGCTCTTAAAGATAGCAGAGTCGGGGGATATGGGGAGAAGGCAGGAACGGGGTACTGATTGTGGATGATCAGCCATGATCACCTTGAATGGCGGTGCTGGCTCGAAGGACCAAATGGCCTACTCCTGCACCTATTGTCTATTGTCTATTGTCTACACAAAAATCTACTCCCAGTTTCATGCAGGCCTCGCCGTTAAGCCTGCTTCTGCCCTGAGCTCCTTTACAGTAATGCTGACTCGATGGATTATCAGATTCGGGGGTTGACTGTGGCTAGGTTTACCTCTGGTTTTACAACCTTAAACTAATATAAATCATTGCTCTGCTTCTTAAAGTTGCCTCCTCCTACCTCTAGGGTGGCTCAGTCAGACATGAGAATCCTTGTTATGTCGCATAACATCCCAGATCGTCTGTATCGCCAGTGGCTGCAGCGACCGATAAACATGCCTGTCACATTAATCATGGATACTTCCGAGATAGAGCCAGTGGAGAAACTGGTCCCTGAGTGCCTCATTCTTCTGCTGAAGCTTGGAAATTTCATCCTGCAAAATCCAAAGGTCAGTTCCAATTTACAATCGGGTACTGAATGAGTCCCATGAAAGCATGCTCGATGTCCCGACAATCACTTTCTTTGTGAAATTACTGCTGGGCCATACAGTCCTCACTCCAACCTTCCATTGATGAGGAATATGGACACTTCGCTCTCCGTACTGTTGAAACACTGCAGTGAGGTGAACCTTGTTTTCGGAGCATTGCCATGTCAAGAGACATCCTTGGAATGACATTGCTACATTCCCATCGCTTGCCCTTAGTGGAAGCATAGGAAGTATAGGCTCGGGGTGAAGGAATGAGTTGGCAGTCCAGAGGAAAGGGCGTATAATTGGTTTGGCTATTCAGTCTATTGACCAATGTAGAGCAATCTATCCCATTGTATCAGAACTCTGCAGATTTTCCTTGTTGTTTCCACCACCGTGAGATCCAGGACTCTGTGTTAATGTATTTTATGACCTCATTTTAGTCCTTGTCCCACAGTTCTTGCCCCTCAGATCTTCAAAACCGCCTCACCATTTACTCCATCTGAGCCTATTGTGATTTTGTACATCTTGACTGCATGAGACAATGATTTTTATGGAGAATAGATCGGCCAGTCCCCAACCTCGTATCTGAAAGATGAGAGCACTTTGCCCAGCCATAGGAATGTTCCAGCTCTGTAATCATTTACTTTGTTTATTTATGCAGACAGGAATAGGTCAGGAGATTAAGAAGACAGGAAGAGGTCATTTGACCATTGGATTAATGCTAGCACATGGGGAAACAAACCCTCTCCCTTTGCCTTGGTTCACAGTACCCTGCAACATCCTCCTACAAAGCTCTGTTTTTTTGCCATTAACCTACTATAAGGGGTGATGTACAGCAGCCAAATATTTTACTGGGCTTTGTCCAGATGTAGAAGAAATCTGTGGCACTCAGAAAATCCACAGTCGCATGGAGAATGTACAATCTCCATGCTGATGGTGCCCGATGTTGGGATTGAACCAGGGTCTCTGCAGCTGTGAGACAGTGACATGGCCTGCTGTAGCACGTTGCTGCCCCAAATTTTCTTTCAACCAAGTTGTTTCATTGAAAGTTATTAATCAGCCTGCATTGAATTATTAATCTTTTTTTTTTTTTGTTAAATATTTTTATTATAGAAACATATTTATGAAAGTTACAATGTTTTACATAAACGAAAATACATCATTATATACTTTCATAATATTAATAATATTGATATTATTATTAATATTAAAATTTAAGACTATGCTTCTATACGCTTTTTAAAATTATTTTTTTATAAAGTAGGAAAAGATAGAGATAAATAATGAAGAAAATATGAAAGCGAATGGAGTGTTAATCATTAATCCGTCATTGGAGATATAGGCATGATTTATTATATTTCTTTCTTCATCCATTCTAATATTCAGGCCTCAGTCAAGCCCTCGTACCAAGCTGTTATGACTCTGTAAATATTCAATTTATAGAGACCATATCCCTCTGAAGAGATCTAACCTGTCCATTAGGACAAGCCTCAATCTCTCCAGATGAAGAGTCTCCGACATTTCTGTATTCCACATTTTGATTGTAGGGGATGTAGGGCCTTTCCAAAATTTTAATATTAATTTTTTCCCAATTATTAACCCATAATCAATAAAAATTCTTTGGTTCGTTGTTACTAATTGTTCTGTTTCCAGTATGCCTAGTATTATTAGTTTTGAATCAGGTGTCAAAGTTATATTAACAACATTCGAAATAATCCTAAATATTTCAGTCCAGAATTTTGTAATTTTTATACAGTTTGTAAATGAGTGTGACAAATTGGCTTCTAAATGTTGACATTTATCACATATGGGGGATACTTTTGGAAACATATTATGTAATTTGGATTTTGAATAATATAGTCTATGTAGTATTTTAAACTGTATAAGAGAGTGTTTAGCGTTTAGCGAACAATGATGTATATGTTGTAAACTATCATCCCATACTTCTGATCTAATAGTTTGGCATAATTCATTTTCCCAAGATTGTCTATGTATTTCTGTTGATGGAACATCACCTTCCAATAAGATATTATATATATATGAAATCATTTTTTCTGTATTCGGATGTTTATTTAAACATTCATCTAATATTTCTGTCTTTCTATTTCTGAGTTCTTGCGTATTTGCTTTAACATAATCTCTAATTTGTAAATATCTAAAGTAATCTTTAGAGTGTAGTCCATAAATTTGTTGTACATCTTGAAATGAAAGGAAGGAGTTTTCCCTATAGAGATCACCGATCTTAATAATTCCATTATTTTTCCATTGTAAAAAAGCTTTATCCATCATTGAAGGTTTAAACGTAACATTATTTACAATGCTAAGAGATAGTGGTATAGATTTTAGTTTTAATGTTTTCTTTGTTTGTTTCCAAATACGTATTCCACTTCCTATTATTGGGTTTTCACTATAAGTTTTCTTAGCTAGATTAATATTAGCGAATATTATAGAACTAATTCCAAAAGGAGAACAATCTTCTTTTTCCATATTTAACCAAGTTGGTTGGTTATCTATTTCTTCTAACCAAAAATTCATATTTTTAATGTTAACTGCCCAATAATAAAACATAAAATTTGGTAGTGCTAGACCTCCGTTTATTTTTGATTTACATAAATGTTTTTTATTTATTCTATGGCTCTTATAATCCCAAATGAAGTTAGTGACTAGGGAGTCCACCTTTTTAAAGAATTTTTTAGGGAGATATATCGGGATTGATTGGAAAAGGTATAATAATTGTGGAAGAAAAACTATTTTTATTATATTAATTTTACCTAACATTGAAATAGGTAAAGTTTTCCAATATAAGATATTCTTATTTAATTTATTCAATAATAATGGAAAATTAGCTTTAAATAATGAGTCAAATCTTTTCGTTACGAAAATTCCAAGATATTTAATTTTTTCATTTGTTATCTTAAAAGGGAATTGTTGTAATATGTGTAAATTATTTACCGTTATTGGCATAAGTTCACTTTCATTCCAGTTAATACTATATCCTGAATAGGATCCAAATTCAGTTATTAATTTTAACAAATTACGAATACTAGTTTCTGGTTTTGTGATGTAAAGTAGTACATCATCCGCATATAAAGAAATTTTATTTTTAGTGTCTCTAGTATCGTATCCATATATTTCCGGATGTGATCTCACCCTCAGAGCTAGCGGTTCTATTGCCAATGCAAACAGTAAAGGGGATAAAGGGCAACCTTGTCTACAACCTTGAGATAAATTGAATTTAGGTGATAACATTTGGTTTGTAATTATTCTAGCTGTGGGATTTGTATATAACAATTTGATCCAGGTAATAAACTTTTCTCCCAGTTTGAAAGCTTCCATAACTGAGAACAAATAAGGCCATTCCACTTGATCAAAGGCTTTCAAAAAAAAAAAAAAAAAAAAAAAAAGATGCTGAACATAGATTGAAAGCTAAATGGATAGATAAAATGTATCACTCTTCTTTTACGCATAAATCAAGAGGCGTAGCAATATTATTTCGTAAAGGTATTTTATTTAAACACATCAACTATAACTGATAAAGATGGAAGATACATTATCGTTATAGGAGAATTAAATACACAAAAAATGATTTTTGTTAATGTATATGGACCAAATTTCGATAGCCCATTGTTTTTTTAAGAAGGTATTTAACAATATCCCGGAATTAACACAACACAATCTAATAATTGGAGGAGACTTTAATTGTATACTAGACCCTTACTTAGATAGATCTACAAGGCAAAGGAAAACTAAATCACATTCTAGTGATTTATTAAATGCATATATGGAAACTACTAATATCAAAGATGTTTGGAGAATTGAAAACCCTACTGGACGAGAATACTCTTGTTACTCGTCAGTACATAAAACTTACTCAAGAATAGATTATTTTTTGGTGGATGCTAAACTTATCTCACTTACTTATAAATCCAATTATCATAATATTATAATTTCAGATCATGCACCATTAACATTCAAGATCAAAATAAATGGCAAAATACAAAAATCAGAACAGTGGAGATTTAACCCACAAATTTTAGAAAATAAAATTACTCAGGAATATATCACAGAACAAATTAAGATTTTTTTCGAAATAAATGATAAACTGGAAATATCCTGTTCCTTATTATGGGAAACATTTAAAGCAAACCTCCGGGGAATCATGATTTCCTCTCAAGCATTTTATAATAAAAAGAATCGTAAGGATCAGCAAGATTTGGAAAAGGAGGTTAAACAATTAGATATACAGAATGCAATGAATCCAACTACTATATTACATAATAAAATTGCAGCACTGAAATATAAATTAAATAAAATATTTACAGATCAAGTTGTTAAACTTTATCAACATACTAAACAATTACAGTTTGAATTCGGTGATAAACCTCAAAAATTATTGGCTCGTCAACTAAGGAAAATGGAAGCTGAAAAAATAATCCATAGGATTAAATCACAAAATGGCGAATTGTTAACACAGCCTAAAGATATTAATGAAAGATTTATGCAATATTATAAAAATTTATACACTGCAAAAACAACAGAAAATAAAATAGGAATTGAAGCATTCTTAAAAAAATGTAACCTGAAAGGGTTGGACTCACAAAATATAGAGTTACTGAATGCTGATATCACGATAAAAGAAATCCAAGAATCTATCAGATCATTAAAAAAAGGGTAAAACACCGGGACCAGACGGCATTGGCTTGGAATTTTATAAAATATTTTATGATCAGATTGTACCACGTTTGAAATTATTATATGGACTTCCGGTGGCGCTATGGAGCCCTAGAGTATAGTGCCAGCCAGCTCTGCAAAAAAATCGTTAAAAACGGGGGTTTTAGAAGACTTACCGGCTGTCTGTAACGAGCTGTTTGTAGTTTTCCTCACCGAGTGACGTCATCAGGCGCGCGACGAGCTATGTCGGTTCCACGGAGCCCTACAGATAAGAGTAAAGCTCGAAAGCCGAAACCGGGAGAAGGCCCAAGCGAAGCCTGGGAGTCGATTAGGACTCGATCCCAGGAAGATGTGTCGACTAGGACTCGATCCCAGGAAGATGTGTCCAAGAAACCAGGGACAAAAGTGGAAGGTGAGGAATTGAAATCCTTTATTTCTCAGCAGATAGTTAAGTTAAAGGAAGAATTAAAGGAAGAAATAAGTCAAATAAATAGCTCGATTGATATACAGATGAATCAGATGAAAACTCAACTGATGGAGTTAAAAAAGGAAACAAACACAATTATTGAAAAAAAGGTTAAGAAAATGTCGGATGATTTAAAAGAAGAGTTTATTGACACGTTTAATGACATGGAGGAAAAGCTGGATAAAAAACTGGAAAGGTTTAAAAAAAGACATTAAAAAAGACATTGACAACAGATTTAAACCTATTGAAGAAATGCAGAAGCAACAGATGGCTGCAATAAAAGACCTTGAACAGACAGCTGAAGCGAATGCTTTGACTACAGCGAATTTGATTACAGAAAATGAACGTCTGATGAGTATGCTGACTAAAACAGCCGAGAAATGTACTGAGCTAGAAGGACATCAGAGAAGGCAAAATCTGAGAATTGTAGGGATTCCTGAGGGTCTAGAGAATATCGATGGCCCTCGAGAGTTCACTGCTAAATTACTCAAAGAAGTCTTATCTCTGGAAGAGATGCCTTTATTAGCTCGTGCTCACAGAGTCAGTAGACGTCAGACCAGACCCGGCGCTCCCCCCAGGCAAATGATCATTAAAGTTCAATTTGATTTTGTTCTGGATGAGATTATGCGAAAAGCTTCGAAAACTAAAAACCTGATATTTGATGGTCAAAGGATCAGTATCTACCCGAGACTACCCACCAGAGGTCGCCAAGAAACGAAAAGCATTCAATGAAGCTAAAGGTCTTATGCGTGGAGTAGAAAATCTGAGATACGGTTTGAATTACCCAGCGACCCTCAGAGTTACCTATAAGAATGTGGAATACCTCTTCAAGACTCCATCTGCAGCTTTGGATTTTGCTAAGCAGTTTAAGACCTGAAGGAGATCTACAAGCAAGTAATAAACTGACTTTTATTAATCTCAGATATTCAACATGGACTTTTAATATTTACTGTGACTCTTCAAGATGATATTGGAACGGATGGAACAGATAATGTCGAATGAAATGGAGTGGAACTAAACGAGATTCGAAAACGCTACCTGGATATCTGGACATTGATAATTAGCTTTAACATATAACTAATATTAATTAATAACATGCACATTAGGACTATAATACGGTTTTATTATTAGGTTTTTTTTTTACCCTTTTCTTATTTTAGTTAATTAGGAATGTTTACTATTATTAATAATCACTATTATTGATCACTATTACTAATAATTAATGATTAACAACTAATAATTATTAATTACTAATAATAATTATTTTTTTTTCTTTTTTTTTCCTTTTTTTTACTTTTTTGAATTGAACAACTTGTATATTATTCTTCTTTTTATATAACCTTTGTATTCTTTATAGCCTTTGCAAAAAAAAAAAAAAGAAAATTTTTTTTTTTTTTTTTTTTAACGTTTAATATTCTTCCTATTATATATATTATACCCCCGTCAAAATATTGGTAAGGAATAATAATTCCCTAATTCTAAGAGCTGGTCGTGTTATTAACATCAATGACGGAAGTCGTTAGATGTATAGCCATCTTTTTATGGCTGGCACAAACTGCATCGATTCTAGATGTAGTTCTTTTCACTTTTTCACACAATACTTCTAATTTTCCTTTTTTTTAATCTATCTTTTATATCTATTATAATCTACGGTTTGATTGGAGTAATATAATGTACCAAGGGAGATGTATTCATGAAAGGAAAAAAAGAGACTCAAATTTCATCCACTCGGGGTCCGGGTGTAAGGTTGGGCCTGTCGCGCTGAGCCTTGGATCCTGTAGATCCTTATAAATTTAAAATGCAAGACTTAAAAGAATCACGGGGAATGAGGATTAACATTTTGCAGTTGGAATGTTAAAGGTATCAATGAAACCGATAAAGAGAGGAAAAGTAATGACATATTTAAAAGCAAGTAAAGCGGATGTAATTTATATTCAAGAGACTCATCTAAAAAAAGAGGCGGAAAACAGATTGAAAGCTAAATGGATAGATACAATATATCACTCTTCGTTTACACATAAATCAAGAGGTGTAGCAATATTATTTCGTAAAGGTACTCTATTCAAACATATATCAACTATAGATGATAAAGATGGTAGATATATTATTGTGATAGGAGAATTAAATACAGAAAAAGTGATTCTTGTTAATATATATGGACCAAATTTTGACAGTCCATTGTTTTTTAAAAAAGTACTCAATAATATTCCGGAATTAACGCAATATAACTTGATAATTGGTGGAGATTTCAACTGTACATTAGATCCTTACTTAGACAGATCTTCAAAACAGAGGAAAAACAAATCACATTCCAGTGATTTGCTAAATGCATATATGCAAGCGACCAATATTAAAGATGTTTGGAGAACAGAAAATCCTACAGGACGAGAATATTCTTTTTACTCCCCAGTGCATAAAACTTATTCAAGAATAGATTATTTTTTGGTGGATGCAAAACTTATTTCGCTTACTTATGAAGCTAATTATGATAATATAGTAATTTCAGATCATGCACCATTAACGTTTAAAATTAAAATTAATAATAAAACAGAAAATTTAAGACAGTGGAAACTTAACCCACAAATTTTAAAAGACAAAACTACTCAGGAATATATTATAAATCAAATTAAAATTTTCTTTGAAATAAATGATCAACCAGAGATATCACGTTCTTTACTGTGGGAAACATTTAAGGCATATTTTCGGGGAATAATGATTTCTTCACAAACATTTCACAATAAAAAGATTCGGAAAGAACAACAGGATCTAGAAAAGGAGATTAAGCAATTAGATATACAGAATGCTACAAAACCAAATATGATATTACATAATAAAATTGTTATACTGAAATATAAATTAAATAAAATATATACAGATCAAGTGATAAAATATTATCAACACACAAAACAATTACAATTTGAATTTGGGGATAAGCCCCAAAAATTTGTTGGCTCGACAATTAAGGAAAACTGAAGCGGAAAAAATTATACATAGGATTAAATCACAAAGTGGTGATTTATTAATACAACCTAAAGATATTAATGAAAGATTTATGCAATACTATAAAAATTTATACACTGCTAAAATAACAGTAAGTAAAATAGAAATAGATGCATTTATAAAAGAATGTAACTTGAAAGGATTGGATTCACAAAATAGAAAATTATTAAATGCTAATATTTCAATAAATGAAATAGAAGAATCTATTAGGTCATTAAAAAATGGTAAAACACCGGACCAGATGGTATAGGTTCGGAATTTTATAAAATATTTCATGAATATATAGTCCCATATCTAAAATCATTATATGAACAGATATATACAGAACAGAAGCTTCCAGATACATTGAACGAATCTATTATAACACTCATACCTAAAATGAATAAAGATTTAGATGAACCAGGATCATATAGAGCAATAGCGCTATTAAATACAGATCAAAAGATATTAACAACAATATTAGCAAAAAGATTGAGTTCAGTCGTTAATGAAATAATACATCCGGATCAAACAGGATTTATACCAAAAAGATACTCTTCATATAATCTAAGACGATTGTTTAATATTATATATTCGAAAAGAAGTGATAAAAAAGATTTAGTAGTTATCTCGCTTGATGCAGAAAAAGCTTTTGACCAAGTGGAATGGCCTTATTTATTTCAGTAATGGAAGCCTTTAAACTAGGAGAGGAAATTTATTACTTGGATTAAATTATTATACGCAAACCCAACAGCAAGAATAACAACAAACCGAATGTTATCAATCAAATTTAATTTATCACGAGGTTGTAGGCAAGGTTGTCCTTTATCACCTTTATTGTTTGCATTAGCTATAGAACCACTTGCTCAGAGGATAAGACTACATCCGGAAATATATGGATATGATACAATAGATACTAAGAATAAAATCTCCTTATATGCAGACGATGTATTACTTTATATCACTCAACCAAAATAAGTATTCGAAACCTGTTAAAATTAATAACGGAATTTGGAACACTTTCAGGATACAGTATTAATTGGAATAAAAGTGAGCTTATGCCAATAACACTGAATAATTTACATATATTACAACAATTTCCTTTTAAGATAACAAATGAAAATATTAAATATCTTGGGATTTTTGTTACAAAAAGATTTAATTCTTTATTTAAATTTAATTTTCCCCCATTACTGAATAAATTGAACAAGAATATTTCATATTGGAAAAGTTTACCTATCTCGATGATAGGGAAAATTAATGCAATAAAAATGATATTTCTCCCACAATTATTATATTTATTTCAATTAATCCCGATATATCTTCCAAAAGTTTTTTTTAAAAAAGTAGATTCTTTAATTACGAATTTTATTTGGGATTATAAGACTCATAGAATAAATAAAAAACATTTATGCAAATCTAAAATAAAAGGAGGATTAGCATTACCAAACTTTATGTTCTATTACTGGGCAGTCAATATTAAAAATATGAATTTTTGGTTAGGAGAAATTGATAATAAACCTAATTGGTTAAATATGGAAAAAGAAGATTGTTCTCCATTTGAAATTAGCTCTATAATATTTGCTAATACTAATGTTGCTAAGAAAGTTTTTAAGGAAAATCCGATAATAGAAAATGGAATTCGCATATGGAAACAAATAAAGAAAGCATTAAAACTAAAATCTATCCCTTTAAGTCTTAAGATTGTTAATAATTTTATGTTTAAACCTTCTTTATTGGATAAAGCTTTTTTACAATGGAAAAATAAAGAATTTCTAAGATGGGTGATCTTTATAAGGAAAACATTTTTCTTTCATTTCAAGAGTTGCAACAAACCTACGGCTACATAATAAAGAATACTTTAGATATTTACAAATTAGAAACTATGCCTTCGCAAATATATATGAATTTAAAAATAGAAAAATAGAAATATTAGAGGAATGTTTGAACAAACATCCAAATATGGAAAAAATGATATCATATATATATAATATCTTACTGGAAAACGATACCCCATCAACAGAAACATACAGAGAGTCTTGGGAAAAGGAATTGGGTCAAATAATAAGACCAGAAATATGGGAAGAAAGTTTACAACATATACATTATTGTTCATTAAACGCTAAACACTCTCTCATACAGTTTAAAATATTACATAGATTACATTATTCTAAATATAAATTACATAATATTTTCTCAAAGATATCTCCTATATGTGATAAATGTCAAATTTCAGAAGCAAATTTGACACACTCATTTACCAACTGTATAAAAATTGTAGAATATTGGAAGGAAATATTTAAAATAATATCAGCCTTATTAATAAAAATATAACTCCTGACCCAAAGTTAATTATAACTTGGAATTATTGAAACCGATTTATCAATAACAATGAGTCATAGAACTTTTATTGACTATGGTTTAGTAATTGGGAAGAAATTAATATTAAAATTTTGGAAAGGCCCTACATCCCCAACAATTAAAATGTGGAATATAGAAATGTCGGAGACACTCCATTTGGAGAGATTGAGGTTTGTCCTTATGGATAGCTAGATCTCTTCAGACGGATTTGGTCTCCATATATTGAATATTTACAGGGTCATAATAGTTCGGCGCGGGGACCTGACTGAAACCTGGATACCCGATTGGATGAAGAAACATATATTAATTCATGAATATATCTATAAACACGGATCATTGACGAATACTTTATTCTCCATCAAACCTTTTATTTTTATTCTTTACTACCTTTCTTTTTTCTTTAAATCTTTCTATTTTCCTATATCTATATAAAAAATTAAAAAAATATAGAAACACATTACTTTAACTTTTTGATATTAGTACAAATATAAATATTATTAGATTTATAAGAATATTATTAATATTATTAGTACTTTTAGTTTTATATACCTTTAATTATATAAAATTACGTATTCTTTATTACGTATAATTATCCTTAATATTAGGAAGGAAAAATAAATGGAAATTTTATAAGTTTTATTAACTTTTTGTATCAATATTATTACTAAATTTGGCCTCATACCTAAAAAATTAGAGATAAAATGAAAAACTTACTAATAGTATAATGCTATATTATAAATGTATTATTAGTATTATGTACTTTTAATCATATAAAATATATAACTTTGGAAGTTATAATTAAGGATAATACAGCATAAATAATATTGATATTATTATTAATATATTAATAGTATGAATTAATTATTAAGACTATGTACTACTACTGTAGAAATGTAATATGTTATTTTGTTTCTATAATAAAAAAAATTTAAAAAAAAAAAAAAAAAAAAAAAAAAAAAAAGAATATTATTATATGAACATATATATACACAGCAAAAACTACCAGAAACATTAAATGAATCTACTATAACACTTTTACCTAAAATAAACAGACTTGGATGAACCAGGGTCATTTAGAGCAATAGCTCTTTTAAATACTGATCAAAAGATATTAACTAAAATATTAGCACAAAGGTTAAGTTCAGTTGTTAATAAATTAGTTCATCCTGATCAAACAGGATTTATACCAAAACGATACTCTTCATATAATTTGAGACGGTTATTCAATATTATATACTCGAAAAGAGATATTAATAAAGATCTAGTAGTTATTTCGTTAGATGCTGAATTATTAATCTAAGAGGAAGACGATTATGGCGGCATGGTGGCACAGCGGGAGAGTTGCTGCCTCACCGTGCTTACAGCACCAGAGACCCGGGTTCGATCCTGACAATGGGTGCTGCCTGTATGGAGTTTGTACGTTCTCCCCGTGACAGCATGGGTTTTCTCTGAGGTCTTCGGTTTCCTCCCATACTCCAAAGATGTACAGATTAGTAGGTTAATTGGCTTGGTATAAGTGTGAATTGTCCCTAGTGTGTGTAGGATAGTGTTAATGTGTGGGGATCGCTGGTCGATGCAGACTTGGTGGGCCGAAGGGCCTGTTTCCGTGCTGTATCTCTAAACTAAAATGAAGGAATCTCTGGTTGCTGAACACCAATAAGGAATGGTCAGTGTTAGATATCAGCTCTCAAATATCACAGACGTTTAAACAAGGACCAGAATTCCAGTGGTCTGAGGGTCTCCCACAGAACGCAGCTTGGCTGTGAGTCACAGGGCATTGGTTGGGTGGAACAGTAGTCCAAAGACACAACAGCAGCTGGGGGATATGTGTGAGAAAATTCTTCCACTGGCTCAAGATTGTTTGGAACCTTCCACAAACCTGGCATCTGTAACCTGCTTTATTGATTGTTAGAGGGATTTTACTGTTGCATCTCATTGACTTAAGCTGCTCACCTGTCTCGTGATTCCTTTTTTATCTTTATCCTATCTTTGGTATCCCTCAAAATCCAATGCTCCCTGAACATATTACCTTTCACTTTTGCTTTTACAGGAACATGTTGGTCCTAGGGTTTAATATTTATCCTTCAAATACTTCCCACTGTGCAGATATAGACCTACCTGCAAGAGGATGTTCTAGTCTAGTTGTCACGTCCTATCACATTTTAATAACATTGATCCGCGCCCCCCCCTTCAATTTAAGATCTATTACTAATGTATCCCTACCTTTCCATAACCACTTTGGAAATGCACCAATGCACCTATTAATTTTCTATCTCTTAACCTCTGAAACTCCATAAGCTTCAAATTTGGCAGATGACACTAAGCGGGTGGTACGGTAGATAGCAAAGATGGTTATCCAAAATTACAGCAGGATCTTGATCAGCTGGGCAAGTGGGCTGAGGAATGTGTAATGGAGGTTAATGCAGATGAATACAACATGTTGCATTTTGGGAAGTCAAATGTGCCCAAATTCAGAACTTTAACTTTTCAGCCCTCTGAGCATGAAAAATCCCTGTCCCTCTGAGTGACAATATCCCTCATCATCTCCATTCCTATTATGCTGTCGATCCTTTCAATTTGCAAAATCAATTTCCTTATTATGTTCCAATAAGTTTATATAAAAAGACAGCCAGTTAACAGTGACTGTTTTCCGCTCCCTTGTATAGAAGACCATCACCAAGCCAAACCTCTCCGTGTCTGATGAAGTCCGACACTTGATCATCAAGGAGAACACCATCAAGCAGCTATGTGGTAGTTCCGACCTCATGAGCCCACAGAGATTCCTTGAGCTCTATGAGAAATCGACACTTGTTATCTTCGACTCAGGTAGATTTTTCATTAGTCATGGCTGTGAACCTGGAGATGAATGTTGTGCCTTAATGTGAAGATACCCATGGAGAGCCCCAGTGTAGGGCAGCTAAGTGCTTAAAAAAAACAAGCATTTGTTTCCACAAACCTTCCAATCTATCCCTGTCACGGTTTTATTTCAGCCTCCTATACTCCAAGGAATAAAGTCCTTGTCTGCCTAATCTCTCCCTATAGCTCAGGCCCTCGTCCTGGTAACATCCTCATAAATCTTCGTTGCACTTTTCCCAGCTTAATGGCATCTTTCCTATAGTGGGATGATCAAAAGTGAATACAATACTCTGCAGGAAGACAAAAATGCTGGAGAAACTCAGCGGGTGAGGCAGCATCTATGGAGCGAAGGAAATAGGCAACATTTCGGGTCGAAACCCAGTTTCTCCAGCATTTTTGTCTACCTTCGATTTTCCAGCATCTGCAGTTCCTTCTTAAACACAATACTCTGCAAGTGGCCTCACCAACGTCTTGCACAACTGTAACAAATTCTAGACTCAAGGTCCGTGTCAGATGAAGGCCAATGTGCCAAAAGCATGACTCACCGCCCGATCCACTGTAACGCCTCAGGGAACGATGTACATATTCCTAGTTTCCTCTGCTTCACTACACTCCTCAGGGCCCTAACATTAACTGTGAAGGTCTTGACCTGGTACCACTTTACAAACTACAACATCTCTCATTAAGTATCATTCATTCGTTTACCTGAATTAAACTCCGTTCGCCATTCGCACACCCAGCTGATGCGAATCCTTTAGTAATCATTAATAACCATCTACGTTACCACATATTTTAGTGTCATCTGCAAACTTACTAATCATAACTTGTGCATTCTCTTCCTAATTGTTGATATCGCTTACAAACAATTCATGTACCAATCATTCTGTCCAGAATGTGTCTCATTCCCCTGCAGTAAATTTAATTGCCAATATGAATTTTGCTAATTCTTTGCTTTTGATCTGCAGAAATTGTTTGGCCAACTCCTCTTCATCTGTTTCTTGGTGGTTAGTGAATTCCTTTTGGCTCCGTATGTCAACACACTGCATCTGATGAAGTACACCAGCGGAATGCTTCTAGTTTTTCACGTAAATTTATCAGCTTGTACTTAAATAAAAGAACTTCTCTTAAAACATCGACATTATCATGCCTCACTCGGTGAGTGAATACTAAGAGTTGAATTCCACTCAGAGTTGACCACATATACAACGGGAAATGAAATATCTGTTTTGGTCTGGTACATAAGGTGATAGATCTCACACACATCCATTCTCATTTCCTGTTTAAATACTGCAAACTATTTTATTTCAACAGATTTGTCTTCACAATAATGAACACTACACCTTGAGCACCATCTTCCTGCAGTCAGCTGTAAATGACATGCTGTCTGTACAAAATTTATCATAGGGATAATAAGCCTTTTTTTTTTAACAACTTCAGTGTTTTGAGTTTGACTTTCTAGTTGATACAGTATCAGATGCCATCAATACAAAGACTGTACAGTAATCTGCTTTAGTTGCCCTTTCAGGCTCCCCCTCAGTGTTCCCTTTCTTGCATACCGCTTATGTGCCAACTCCTATAGATACTGGACTGTTCCTCTTGCCCGCTGTCCCTATCAACCCTAAGGCTTTCACTTCTGCCATGCCTGTTCCCAGCCTTTGCCCCACTTTGGCTGCACTATCCTCTGCTGAGCCCAAGTTTTGTGATGTGCTGTTCAGGAGGTTCAGCTTTTGAACTCCACATCACAATGCAGTTCCTTCTTCAAGCACTGAGATGCATGTCTTGATGACAAAGATTTCTTCTCACAGTCTCAACCTCTCCATCAGCTTTCTCTGTGTCAGGTTTAATCTTTAACAATAACAGTGCCTCATGGAGAGCCTTTTGCCTCTGCCCTTGTCTGTGGATTCTTGTCATGGCCAGCTGTTGTCCTGTCACTTCTATGAAGTGGCTCTCTTGTACTGTGCAAGCACATCATGGACTCTACCTCTGAATCACTGACCATCAAAATAAGTGAATCCTCTCAGTGTCCCAGGTGATGCCTTTGACTCAGGCTCCATTTGTACAGTCTTCCACTGGCTGCAGATTCAGAACATCAACCAGGGAGGTCTCAACATTAACTTTGGGGTGGCACAGTGAATCAGCGGTAGAGTTGCTGCCTTACAGGTGCCAGAAACGCGGGCTCGATCCTGCCTGCACAGAGTTTGTATGTTCTCCCTGCATGGGTTTTCTCCAGGTACTGGGGTTTCCTCCCACATTCAAAAGACATGCAGGTTTGTAGGTTAAATGGCTTCTGTAAATTATCTCTAGTGTGTTGAATAGAACGTGTGTAGAATAGAACTAGCCTTGGGGTTGATCCTGGAAGGGAGCCAGGGGAGGGGACTTGATGACTTCAGAAGGGGCAGCAGGCAAGAGCAACAGTCCAGTATCACTGATCAGCGTGGACTTGTCCGAAGGGCCTGTTTCCATGCTGTATCTCTAAAAAATAACTGCTTAGCTCTCTGTGCAGTCCAAGTTTCCCAATTGTCCACAGGTGGATTCTGCTTGGAGTTCACCTGCAAGAATGCAGTGCGTTGCTGCTCAGTGTCATCAGCAAACCTGGCCTTGTGCAGCAAGGTGAATCGATCCAAACCTTATACTAATATATCACAGAATGATTTGTGGACTGTGAGAGAGCCAGGGTTTTTGGATTGCTGGGCTTCCTCTGTCATGCAACAATTTTATAATTCTCTTCAGTATTTTACCTTTGCAAGTAATCATCTGTTTCAACAATGTTTGTATGAAGGCGATTCTTTGCATGAAGGGGTTTTTCCAAACTTCCCTTCATTATTTTCAGTGCTTATCTCACATGTGGGTTAATTTGTTAATGCTTTAGTAGTAGGACTCAGTCAAACTTCTATTTTCAGACTGTTTCGTGACATCATCTGTGTCAGTGCGATATGCCGTTACTGACAGGAAGAGGCCTGCAGTGTCTGGGCTGTCTGGGAGGCTGAGGTTAATGTGCACCATCATCAGTCTCTTCAAGCCCTTCAAGACAGTGGATGTCAAAGCCACCGGATGTTAGCTCGATTTCCGTTAGCCCTGGGATGATAGTAATTGCATAACAGAGGCTGCAATTAGTTACAGGTAGAATTAATGAAACATAATGCGCAACTTGATACAGTTAGAGTGTAGGTTAAAAGCGACTCTAAATTATGCTGCAGTTTCGGAAAGCAGCAAAAGAGTTCCTCACTTGATTCCACCTTTCCCTTCTTATTAGATTCCATCATCTGCAGCCCTTTGTTATCTCCACGAATAACCTCCTAGCATTTCTTACTATCTCCACCTTTACCCTGCCCCACCTGACTCAATCTGCCAATCAATGCCTCCTCACCTGCAGGTCTTGTCCCATTCCTTCCCCGCATCTTTTGTTCCCAAGCCACCTCCCCTCTTTCAATCTTTCATTCTTTCAATCCAAAAGAAAGGCCCTGACCTGAAATGTCTGTACATTTTCCTCCACCGATGCTGCCTAACCCACTGACAATTGCCTGCAGCAATTTGTTTCATAATCACAGAGTCGATAGGCACATTATTGTCACGTGTACCAAGGTAGTCTAGTCAAGTCTTATTGTCATATGTCCCGGACGGGACAATGAAATTCTTACTTGCTGCAGCACAACAGAATATGTGAATATGTGAACATTGTATATAACGGGAAAAAAAGAAAAAGTTCAATAAATAACAAATAAAGTGCAAATAACAAATAATAAGTCTTTTGCAGTTCAGAGCTCACAGCTTATTCATTGTGTTTAACAGCCTGATGGCTTTGGGGGAAGAAGCTGTTCCTGAACCTAGACGTTACAGTCTTCAGGCTTCTGTACCTTCTTCCTGATGGCAGTGGTGAGAAGTGTGCGTGGCCAGGATGGTGTGGGTCCTTGATTATTTTGCCTGCCTTTTTGAGATCCCTCCGACGGTGGGGAGGTCAAAGCCGGTGATGGATTGTCGGGCAGTGGTCACAACCTTTTATAGTATTTTTTGCTCCTGGACGTTCAAGTTGCCGAACCAGGCCAATTTGCAACCAGTCAGAATGCTCTCTACCATGCACCTGTAGAAGTTCAGGAGAATCCTCTTCGACATGCCGAATCTCCGTAATCTTCTCAGGAAGTAGAGTCGCTGATGTGCCTTCTTTACAATTGCATCGGTGTGCTGGGTCCAGGAAAGATCTTCTGATATATGCACACCCAGGAATTTGAAGTTATTGACCCTCTCCACCATCGTATATAAACAGGATTGTGGGTCCTCATCCTTTTCCTAAAGTCCACAATCAGTTCTTGGTTTAACTGATGTTGAGAGCCAGGTTGTTGTGCTGGCACCATTTGGTCAGTCGGTCGATCTCACTTCTATATTCTGACTCGTCCCCATCTTTGATTCGTCCAACCATAGTGGTGTCATCGGCGAACTTGATGATGGAGTTTGCACCATGACCGGCCACGCAGTCATGGGTATAGAGTAAAGCAGGAGGCTGAGCACGCAGCCTTGAGGTGCTCCCGTACTAATTGTTACTGAGGATGAAATGGTTCCTCCAATTCGAACAGACTGTAGTCTGTGGAAGAGGAAGTCAAAGATCCAATTGCAGAAGGGTGCACAGAAGTCCAGTTCCGTGAGCTTGGTAACCAGCTTGGAAGGGATGATGGTATTAAAGGCCGAGCTGTAGTCTGACGTAGATGTTTTTATTGTCCAAGTGGTCCAGTGCGGAGTGGAGAGCCAGTGAAATTGCATCTACTGTTGACCTGCTGTGGCGGTATGCGTACTGTGGTTGGTCGAGGTGCTTGTCGAGGTAGGAGTTGATGTGCACCATAACCAACCTCTCAAAGCACTTCATCACCACAGATGTTAGTGCCACTGGTTGATAGTCATTGAGAGACGTCACCTTACTCTTCTTGGGCACCGGTATTATTGATGCCCTCTTAAAGCACCTGCGTACGATCCATACGATGGATAGAGAACCCTTCAGGCTGGACTGCTGAGCCTGGGGTGCTGGGGGTGAGCCATGTCTCTGTGAAACAGAACACAGATCATTCCCTCAGCTCCCTTTGGTAAAGCAGCCTTGACCTTACGTCCTCCACTTTGTGTTCTAGTGACTGTACATTGGCCAGTAGGATGGTAGGGAGAGGGGGCTGAAGTCCCCTAGGCTTCAGTCTTACTTGTAGTCCTGCCCGACGACCACGTTTCCGTATTCCATGAAGCCCTCCTCGGTGTTTAAAGGTACAGTACTTGCGAGTCTCCGCGAGGTCGGGAATTCCCCTGAGATCAGAGATTCCCTTAGCCGGCACCTCCAGCTCTGTTGCTGCTGGGCGATCCTGCCCGACGGCCTCGATTCCGGACTCCATGAAGGCCTCCCCGGTGTTTACATGTACAGTACTTATTTTACCTGTGTGCCTCCGCGAGGTCGGGGATTCCCCTCCGATCGGGGATTCCCTTTATAGTCGCTATCTTCGGGAGTTCGCAGTAGCGCTAATGCATTTAAATGCGTTAGCAAGCTCGCTACTTGCATCATTGATTTCTGCGGATTCTTTGATACAGGTGAGCTCAGAAATACTATTTGAAACATTTCTGTTGTGCCGCTGGCAAAATGTCGCCACAGGTAGGCGCGTCTTAGGTAAGAAAGGGAAAGATAGGTACAGGGAAAAGCTTATCGTTGCATGATATCCAGTCAAAGAAAATACCATACATGATTACAATTAAGCTGTCCACAGTGTACAGATAAGGGATAAAGGGTGCAGCATTTATTGCAAAATAAAGTCAGTTCAAAAGTCTCCAATGAGGGTTATGGGAGGTTAGGACCCCACTCTAGCTGGTGAGGATGGTTCAGTTGCCTGATAACAGCTGTGAAGAAACTGTCCCTGGATCTAGAGGTATGCGTTTTCAAACTTCTGTACCTCTTGCCTGAGGGGAGAACCGGGGTGAGACTCGTCCTTGATTATGCGGTGGCTTTGCCATGGCAGTGTGAAGTGTAGATTGAGTCAATGGAAAGGAAGTTGGTTTCTGCAATGGTCTGGCTACGTCCTGACGGGACAGCTCTATCCAAGACCATAAGACATTCTGCATTCTTGAAGTCGTGGATGGAGCTATTCCCATGCATCCCGATAAAATGCTTTCTATGGCGCATCTGTAGAAGTTGGTGAGGGTTGTGGGAGACATGTCAAACTTCCTAGGTCTTCTAAGGAAGCAGGTGTTGGTGTGCTTTCTAGGCCATAGCATTGATGTGGCTGCTCCAGGACAAATTGCCAGTGATATTTATACCTAAGAATTTGAAGCTCTTGACCATCTTTACTTCGGCGCCATCAATGGATGTGTGTGCTGCTCTGCTCTCCAAAGTTAATCACAATCTCCTTTGTCTTACTTACATTGAGGAAATTTGTTGTCGTGGGACCAGGTTAGAATGCTCTCAATCTTCTTCCTGTACTCCGTCTCTTCATTTTTTGATATCCAGACCACTAGTGGTATCATCTGCAGACTTGTAAAAATAATTGAATTAGTATTTGGCTGCATAGTCACGGATGTACAAGGAGTATGGTAGGGACTGAGAACAGATTTGTAGGGCACCAATGTTGAGAATGTAGAGGATGATTTGTTACCTATCCTCACTGACTGTGGTCTTTTGGGCAGGAAGTTAAGGATCCAGTTGCAGAGGGGAGTGCTGTCTCGTAAATTCCACAAGTTTGGAGATAAGCTTGGCTAAGATAATGGTACTTAAAGCAGAGCTGTAGTCTATGAATAGGAGCCTGCTGTAGATGTCCTTCTTATCAAGGTGTTCCAGGGATGAGTGTAGGGCCAGGGAGGTGTGATAGGCAAACTGTAGAGGATCAAGGTTGCTTGGTAGGCTGAATTTAATGTGTGCCACAAATCTGCCTCTTGAAGCACTTCATGATGATGAATGTCAAGGCCATTGGATGGTAGTCATTAAGACATCAAGAAGCATGGTGGAGTACATGATCCAATCGGCATCAATGGTGCTGAAGTGGAAATGGTCGAGAGCTTCAAGTTCTTTGGCTTTACATATATCATTATAGAAAGCATGCTGATAGGTTGCATCACAGATTAGTTTGGGAACCAAGACCACATGAAATTGCAGAGTTGTGGATGTAGCCCAGTTCATCACAAAGACCAGAGTACTCACCATTGACTCCCATCTACACTTGGTGCTGCCTCGGGAAAGCAGCCAACATAATCAAAGATCGTTTTCTCTCCACTTCCATCAGGCAGTAGATACAGGAGCAAAATACTGCAGGTGCACTACCAGACTCAGAAACAGATAGTTCCCCTGTTACCAGGCTTCTGAATGATCCTTCCATAACCTATGATAGTCCGATTCTTGTCTACCCCATTGCGCATTGGATCTCTGAAACTGTTGCGCTGTAATGCCGAGAACTAGATTCTGCACTCTGTAGCTTTCCCTTTGCGCTACATATTGTTCTTGAGTTTGGCTCAATTGTATTTATGTATAGTATTATCTGATTTGATTGGATAGCATGCAAAATAAAAAGTTTCACTGTACCTCAGCACGTGTTGACAATAAACCTAAAACTAAACCTACATATGAAGCTGCACTACATATGTAGCAAGAGAGCTTGCAGTGGCAGGGCAGTGATCCTACTTCATCCCATGGATCAGATCATAGCTGTGAAATTTTACCTATCTAATAATGGACAATGAAATAGCTAACCAGTGGGGGGAGCTCCAAGAACATTCCCATTCTCATCAGCGGCAGGGACCAGTACCAGAGGAGGCAAAATACAAATCTCTGGAGGAGCTTAACAGTGGAGTGAAAGGAGTTGTATAGTTTTCTGGTCAAATCCTTGCATCAGGAATGAGTCGAGAGGATATAGGTATAAAGAGGGAAGATGAGACTGGGGCCAATAGATGATAAGCCTGCTGTTAGCAGATGAAGGATAATGTGAAAATGTAGCAGAGATGGAGAAACTGGGAGAAAGTGATGGCATCCTTACAAGGGTCATGGTGGGAAGAGGTGTAGTATAGGGATTTTCAGTCCTGATGCAAGATCTCAACCTGAAACGTCCACAATTCATTTCTCCTCATAGATGCTGCTTAATTTGCTGAGTTCCTCTGGCAATTATATTTTCTGTGCCAGATTCCAGCATCTGCAGTCTTGTGTTTCATGGGCTGGAGGTAAATCATGTTTGGTGGAACTGTCATAGTCATAGCCCGAAGCCCAGGCCCTCATGGCATATTGACCAGGTCTTGCCCTGTAGCTGGTCTCCTCCATTGCAGCCGTACTGTGAATTGCTTGTTGTGTGTCCATCATTAAATGCAGAGGCTCTGCAGAATGCCGTGCATTCAAGAGACAGGGGCTGTGCCAAATTTAGCAAAGGCCTTTTGGATAATTGTGCAGGTCACCACTGCTGCCGGGGGGGGGGGGGGGGGGGGGGGGGGGGGGTTAGGGTGGTGATGGGAAAGTGTGCATGTGCCTGTTGTTTGTTAGTTTCTCCGTGCCTGCATGAGGTTCCTTCCACATCCAAAATATATGTGCCTTAGGTGGTTGATTGGCTGCTGTAAATTACTCAGTGTTGAATCAGGGAGGGAAACAGAGGTAGTGCATGGAAATGGTGGAAGACTGGAACTATTGTGGATGGGTGCTTGATGGTCAGTTGATTGATGAGGCGAATTCTTGACTATTTAGCCTTTTGTATGCCTTTTTTTTTGCACTACATTTTGGCTGTTTTATGATGCTTTGCAGGGATTAGTGTGTACCATTGTCATGTTAAAAATGCCAAAAATAGTTGAAATTCATTGTCAAGGCAGATTTGGTGTCAATATTGTCCTGAGAAAACAATTAAACCGTTGGTTTTCATTCGTGTTTGGAATTTATAAATTGAAATTTGGCATTATTCACTCACCATCCTCCGTATTTGCTCTGAATTGGTGGTATCTATAATTGAGGCCTTGGTCGTTCACTGGGTTGTCAATTCAATAAAATAGACCATGGACATTCAGACCATGTCCACAAGCAACCAGCTTAGTGGTTTATTTTATTTCTTTTTTAATACAGAATTTCAACATGTGCATTTTCCAGACTGCACATGTTTCTAATTCAAAACAAAATTTCAAACCGATGAAAACAATATTAAGCTTAATTATTTGTTCAGTTTTAATCAGATATAAAATTGCCTTGAATGCAAAACAAGACCTTTAAGGCAGGAAGTGCACTTCATGTTAAAGAGTGGAAAAAGCTTCAAGGTGAATACCAACCTAGTATGGTTGGTTTAACATTAATCTTACCAGCAATCTGCATTCAGGATAAATACAAATGTACAGATTGAGCAGACTAAATTTCAGCACAGTACCATTCACATGTGTATGTCAAACTCAACACAATAATAATCTTGTACAAAATCTGGACATTGCTTAAAGTACATTTTTTTAAAAAGAAAAATATAAACTACTGTAAATTTCCATCTGGAAACTTGAAAATTGCACAAGGCACTGTTAATACAACTTCAACCTATGAGTGGCTATTCATCCAGAGTCAAAATCCCGTAGGGCAATTGCTTTTCATGCAACCTAGGTTTCCCACAAAGAGACAATATCTGTCAGAGCCATCTCCTGAATACCAAGGGTTTGGAGCAGTACAGAGTCCACATTAGTGGTATTGATGAGCCCTTGAAATTAGATTCCATGCAATATGAGCATGTTTGAGGAAAAACAAAGTTTACTTTGCTGAAAGTTGCACTTTGGAGATGCAGCAAAATTAAGACAGCAGCAGATGAAGCCTTGAAGAGTACAGTATAGTGGTGCAAATGTTGCAGAGTGGCGACCTTTCACAAAGCAGTGCTCTCCGTGTCATTATCGACATCCTGCTGTTCACATATTCTCATTTCCACGATCTCTGGAGCAGACATCTGCTCCAAGGGTGATTCAGAGTGTTTCCAGTCCTGCTCTTTCACAGTTGAATCGGAATCTAGCAAACACAAAGCATTAGTGAGTTTTTAATTAAACATTCTCGGGATGATTCCTGTGCATCATCTGATGCCTCCACCACCACAGCAGAGGCAAAGGCTTTAAAGGCTGGCACGAACGTGAAAACCTAATTTTTCAAGAGTGTATTAGATAATTCCTATACAGCCTACCACCTTGTGGATAATATCAGCAGTCTGTTACCTGCACTATAATATTTCTTGCACTGTTCTGCAGGTTTCTTAACACTCTCCTAATGTACAACTCATATCTCTTTTGGAAAATTCAGAAAATTGTAAAACCATACAAAATTGCTGCAATAATACAAAAATTAAGGCAGCCAAACTGCTATAATTTATGCATAAAATGGAATGGTTGACTGCTTTCACAGTGCAATGACTTAAATGCAGGTTTAAACAATGTATTGATGTCCTGAGAAACTGTCTATACCCATGCATTATTAGTGCAGGCAAGCAGCGTGATGCAGGGTTAGTAATGGCTGGAAAACATGCATAAAATCACCACTGCGGATTAGCAGGATTAATTGGCCAATCAGTTGCCCAAATCTTACCATAACTTTCCCAATTCTGCTCAAACTTTGCTGGTCAAACATCTGCATTTTTCAATAGAATAGTTTACAATTAGAAATCATTGTTTGTGAAGTGGTAAAAGTTTGTGAAGTGGTAAAAGTGCACGCAAGTGCTTATTATACCCACCATACGCACGGAATGCTTAAAGGCTCTGTAGCAGCCTGAGGGCTGACAGTTATGAAAAAGTTAATCTGCTGGCACATGATCCTGCATTCAAATTGCTCTCTACCATTGAATGGCTGGAATGGCCCACCAATTTGAAAGATGTAACTATATGCACCGGATTGATTTTTTAAATCACAACAGGACGCGTCTTTGAATTGCCTTAAACTGCACCACCACCATACTGGCTACCTGATATTGGTCTGTTAAAATTGACCAATATCTTCTGAAAGTAGGATGCAAAGTTAGCATCGACATAAAGTCAGCACATTTAATTTGAATAAGATTTCAGATGTTCTCCCTTTTCCAGTTTAATGCACATGATGCTCCATTATCCCATCAGAACAATGAC
Source organism: Okamejei kenojei (assembly GCA_035221665.1). Classification (NCBI taxonomy): domain Eukaryota; kingdom Metazoa; phylum Chordata; class Chondrichthyes; order Rajiformes; family Rajidae; genus Okamejei; species Okamejei kenojei. The sequence goes on from CM069152.1 coordinate 22,535,788, forward strand.
TGGAGACTAATCGGAATGGCATTGGGGAGGACACTAAGGATCTTGTTTATCATAATTTGCAATAGTTAAAAAAAGGCTCTATCCTTTGTGGAAAATGCAAACATTTTTCATTTGCAGGATTTTATTTGCTTCAATTTTGACCCCGGAAGGCACACATTTATTGACAAATCAATTTGCCTAGTCTGAAAAAAAGAGCACAACATTGAAATTACCTATTTTAATCCTAAAAAAGCAACAACAACAAAAAAATCAAACAGCCATTTGGCCCACCATGGTGGTACATTGTACATTGGTTTTAATTTTAAATGAACCTATCTTAGTTTGTCCTCCGCATTCTTTTACATTCTCTATGAATTAGGTTTTATTTTTACCTATGTAATGTAATTTTGTTTCTATTATTAATCCATTTTAATTACCTTTTACCTTTAATTTTAATTACCTTTGTTACTTAGCTGTGAACATCCTCCAATTAAGTAACAACTTCCAACAGCAGCTGAATGCCCTGTTGGAGGCTGGATTTTGCTGAACAGCAGCATGAGCTGCTTGGGTCCTGCTGCGACCTGGTATCTGAATAAGCTTCTCACTGCAGGTCAAATTTACCCATTGCATTCGGATCTTGTTAGAATGTGTTGCATTTGGTGCAGAAGTTAAAAACTAGCTACAGAAGTACTGATACATTAAAGAGGAACATCACTGGGAACCCATTCATCCTTTGAAGCTATCATCCTTTGAAGGTCATCCTTTGAAGCTATCTTGGTTACTGAACAAGGCCCACACTTTCGAACCATTTGCGATCTATTATCCCCTCACATTGGTACTTAATCTAAGCAAATGTTTGGACTTTTAATTGACAAAACTATTTCTAATGCCAAACAGCAAATCTAACAGAATCTGGGTAAAGAGGCTCTAGGGAAACTATTTAGTTGCGACTAAAACTAGAACTTTCACAGCAAAGTCACATAACCAAGAAAGCAAAGGAACTGCACAATAATTCTAGCTCAGGGTGTGGGGTCGGTGACAATTAACATTACAACATGCTCTAAAGTCATCATGCAAGCTGCAAATATATTGACTGTTACTGGAATTAAAAACAACATACACACACTGCCCCTATACTCGGGTTACAATGCCATTATCGCTGCCGTTCAATATTTCACACAAGCATTACTCTGGTTAGGGCAGGGAAGAAATTACATCTCAATTGATTCAAAATATGAATAAAGATGCAATACATAAAAATTATGATTTCATGTTCATTTTGAACTAGAATTCACCACTTACAGTAAGGACACTTCTAAATTACTCCTTTGGCTGCAAGACACTTTAGAGGATATGGTGTGGATATTGAGGATGAGTAATGGGAAGATAGTTTTAAAGATGTCTTCAATGTAGCTCACTATTAGATTTCCTTTAACTTGTAGTTTTCATTTACTGTGGTTAGCAAGTGGTTCAAAAGTGGCAAATAAGTTGCTTCCTGTCTAGTAGTTGTTGACCAGCTTGAACATAATGCTACTGACGCTAGTGTCAACTAATTCAATACTTGTGGATTCTGGAAATAAAAGTCTGTGGTCTCTTCTGAAGTGTAGTGTGCTTAGGGCAGTGTGCAGTGTTGCCTAAGTGTGGTATGCTCTGTGGTAAGTAAGGAACTTTAGTGAGAAAAGGCAATGGATCAATGTTTTATAAAGAGAAAAAACAAGGACATTGGAATGTCTTTTAAACGTTGTTAGTTTCTGCCATAACTATCTCCTTCAGCTGCTCAGTCCATACACCCACCACCCTGTGTGAAACAGTCGAACCTCAGATTCCTATTAAATCTTTACCCTCTCACCTTAAATCTATTATTTCTGGTTCTTGATTCCCCTACTCTGGGCAAAACACTAGCCTATCTATTCCCCTCATAATCTTATACACCTCAATAAGATCACCTCTCATTCTCCCACGCTCTCAGGATCACGTCCTAGCCTGCCCAACCTCTCCCTGCAGCTCAGGCCCTCTATTCCGGCAACATGCTCATAAATCTTCTCTGCACTCTTTCCAGTTTAACAACATCTTTCCTATAACAGGGTGACAAATCAAAACACATTATTTTAACTGGGGTCTCATCAGCACCATGTACAGCTGTAACATAACATCCCAACTACTATACTGAAATCCCTGACTGATGAAGGACATGGAGCAGGGCAGGCTAGGACTTTATTCTTTGGATTGCAGGAGGATGAGAGGTGATCTTATAGAGGTGTACATAGAAGGGAATAGATAGGGTAGATGCAGAATTGGGGAATTTTACCCAGTATTGGGGAATCAAGAAACAGAGGACATAGGTATACAGTGAGAGGAGAAAGATTTAACAGAAACCTGAGGGGCAACGTTTTCACAAACTGGGTGGATGACATATGCAATGAGCTGCCAGAGGAGGTAGTCAAGGCAAGTACTATAACAATATCTAAAAGACATTTGGACAGGTACACAGATAAAAGGTTTAGAGGGATATGGGCCAAACGAGGGCAAGTGAGATTAGTGTAGATGGATCATCTTGGTCAGCATGGGCAAGCTGGGCTGAAGGGCATGTTTCCATTCTGTATGACACTATGACCTGCATTTACAAAGGAGAGTCGCTGGAGCTGGAGATCTTAGTTTTGATGGTGAAACTGTTAACACATTCATTGAAAAGGAGTTGGAGGGTAAAAATAATGAGGTTTTGTTATCTTCGTACAGGGTGTTGGTGAGGCCCCATCTGGAAAATTGTGAGCATAGTTTTGGCCCATTTACTTAAAAAGATATAGCAATGTTGGAGGCCGTACAAAGGATTAATTCCTGGGATGACCTTAATGCAATCTCAGGTATAAATTGAGATATTTTCATTGGTAGGAGAGGCTCAAAAAAGGGAACATAACTACTAGGGGGCAGTAGTTAGACCTGTTGCCTTACAGCCAAAATGGCTTGGCACGCAGCTAGTAGAGCAATTGCCTTACATCGCCAGAGATTTGGGTTCCATCCTGAACGCCAGGAATGTATACTACTTAAAACAGCTGCACATTCTCCCTGTGGCTATGTGGGTTTCCTCCAGATGCTTTCAAATACACGAGCATCATAGATTAATTGGCCACTGTAAACTGCCATGAGTGTAAGTGAGAGGTAGAATCTGAAGGTGGAGTGATGAGAATGTGGGGAAAATATAAAAAGGATAAATGTACAATTGGTGTAAATGAGTGGATGAAACTCAGCAAGGACAGTAGACTGGAGGGCCAATTTCCATGGTGCATCGTTCCGTCTGTAGCTTCAGGTTCATTCCTCAGCTCGAGTGCTATCTGCGTGGAGTGTGTTAATTCTCCCTGTGACCGTGTGGGTTTCCCCTGAGTGCTTCTCTCACATCCTAAAGACGTGCTGGTAGGTTATGTGGACATTGTGGTGTCCCTAGCATTTGTGAGCAGCTGGAGAATTGAGAGTTAATAAGAGAATGAGACTGCTGGGAAGACTATGGTTAAATGGCCTCCTCTATATCATATGAAGATGTGAAAGTTGTGCTTTATCAAGAAAAAAAAGTTACAAACTATGGGAATATGGGCTAGGAATGCAGTTTGGATTTTCTCGACACACTGGATTGCATTTAATCAACATACTGTTGTAGAGTAGATTGACAGTACAGAATCTGGGAGGGATGAAAATTGAGATGTATGTGACTTAGCTATGATAATACAGAACCATAAGATTCACTACTATAAAATTCTGTGATCACCTTGAATACCAAAGGGTTCTGGGAATATTGAGTCATTTCATACTCACTTAACCTCGCTGATTCTTATTCAAACTCAAAAGAGATGAGGTTGTCTTTAGTGTGCAAAATTAAAATGTAATGCTTTTCTTTAATTGCAGGGTCCAAAGTTTTGGAGGGAATAGACATTGTGAAATGGAATGCATGGTCTTGAATGCCACTGGGCATATCAGTACACCTTTGCAAATTTCAGGATATACAGAGTAAATATGATACCAGATTTCTGTTAAATTTCTATACATGAATGTAAACAACACAACACAACTTTTTGGGCCCATTTCCTATTCTAGCTGTGGTTTGTTTAACCAGTGCAGACTAGTCAGAAATCAGAACTAAACATAGGCATTAATCACCAAAGTAAGCTTTGCACTCTTCACTTATAGGGAACTGAGAGTAAAAAATGAACACTAGGGAGTTTCAATTTCAAATGTTCATTATTACATTCTATATATGCAGTAAAAGGTCAAGCACTAATTTTAGCATAATATCAAAAGCAGTCAAGCTTTGACAAACAATGCTGAGCGAACAGCGAGGCTAACTGCAAGTATAAAAGTGCTTGAAATCCACCAACCTCACTGCAGAGTCTTCTCCCAAACCTGTGGAGGTATTTGCCAGTTAAAGTAATTAGTCAGAAAATAATTGTTAATGTCTACCCAATCTTATCTGGGAAAGAACGTTCAAGAAGAACAGAACACTTGAAATTATAATAAAAATCGTGTCCTCATTTTGATTCCTGAATGTAAGAATCTTGAATTGCTGGATGATTCTCCTCGTGGATAATGCACATATTACTGCGGAGAATGCTTTCCAGCTACTCGGGGGGCCCCCACCTTCCTCTCCTCAGAGTATTACCAATTATTTCCTCAACACTTGCCTGTGTCGCCAGTTTTCTCATTACCAATTACTTTCTTCTTGTCCACTTTAGATTGAAAGATCACTCTACAACCACATACACAGGAACTCTAAAACCGTTTATCCTACTCCAACCCCTTCTGGCTTTAACTCCTTCCCATTGCTGCAGTTTTTTTTTAATGCTGTAAGCTTCTGGCTTTTAAAAAACACTCACCAGTAACTATTTTTGAAGCTGTGGCAGCCATGTTAGAAACCGTGTGCTCTGCAGGAATGGAAGAGCTTGCTGTGGTGGCTGTTACTGGTGGCTGCGGAGGTGGTGGAACATTGGGTCGATTTCTTGGTTTTGGCACCGGCCGTGCCCTTGGTAAGGTGGCAAAATGAGTAGAAGGCTGGGACTGTAGGTCCTGATTTGCAGGAAATCCCTGGGCTTGTGTAAAGTGCTGAGTTAGCTGGAAGCCGGCACCATGTGTCCCTAATGGAGGTGTGCTTGGGGGAGTGGGTGTGCCAGGGGGACTGCTGGAGGATTGATCCACTGCTTGCTCACAAGAAGCCTTACAGGGATATGGATTCGTAGGCTGCGCTGGGGGTTGAGGAGGGGGGTGATTTGGGGCCTGAATAAGCATCTGATTACTAGAATGTCTGCGAGCCTGGATTGTGGGTTGCGAAGGTGACTGGCCATGGGACTGTAGAGGACTATGGTTTCCAGGCTGAATTGGAGATGTACAGGCAACTTGGCCAGGCTGTTTTGGTGAATGTGAAGAGGCTTGGTTAACAGGCGGACCTGTTCCATGAGCCGCAGGCTGTCCAGGTGGTGGATTTGAAGGCTTTGGAGGAGCAGGAGCAGGCTTCTTCGTTGCTAAAAAGGAAAACAGAAGTGGTTAGTTTAAACATATGAGATAATACCTAATCGCAATATACCATGCCATTGAGCAGGAAAACCCTAGGTTTCTCGTACTTTTTTAATATTTTTCCCATTCACTTTGTACTCACCTTATTTTCCTTATGAAAGGGCATTTAAAAAATATTTTGACTGAACTTTGTGTTTGGTTGCATTTTGCCTGCTGTGTGCCCATCCATTCCATAACCTGGTTTTTCCCTCAATATTCCATTGTCATCCTCCTTATGTCAGATTTGCTTCCAAATTATTAATTAAAGAACACTAGTGCTTCAAATACATAATCCTGGAGAACATCATTACTACATCCCTCTCTCCAGTCATTCCTTTACTCCAACTAACTATTAACTAAGCGCACTTTGCGCTAGACCTCTGGTTATTTTGCCTGCCCACAACCTTCACTAACAAATGCTTGCTTTTTGACTATTGAACCGATCAAGAAATTGATCATGTGGCAGTATTTTTTAAAAAGAATACGGTGAAAAATCATCAACGTGAAACGTTGTTTCCCCCACCCCCCTGCCATTAGACACTGACCAACAGTGACTATTTACAGCATCCTACATAGGTTCTCAAAAGGCAGTGGGCGAGTGGTGGTCTCATCCACTGGGGTTCTACATTTATAAATGACGTGGAATTGCAGCTTTCTGTCCCATCATCTCAGATTTCCAATAAAATAGCTGTGTACCACTGAGAACAGTGTTGGGAGCATTAAATTACAGTAACAGATTAATGAATAAGCAAAAATGTGGCAAAAAAACTTCGAAGCATACAAATCCAATTTGGCAAAGAAAATTGGAAGAGATTCTCCAACTGACCAGTACCAGTGATCTGGCAGATTTGGGAATCTAATTATATAGATTAATAAAATGTCATAGATAGATCCAAAGTATAATCAAAGGAGGCTAACGATATGTTGGGCTTTACATAAGGAGGACTAGAGTACAAACTACACTGCAGTCCCTGGTTGGACCACATATGAAGAACCAACTATACTTGCACAGGATATGTGACGATATGTTAAATGACATGGAAATAAAATCCTCAGTTCCTCAATCTTTCAAATATTTATTAACCTCCACAATAAATCATTGAGCATGTGCAGCATGGAAACAGCATGGGCCAACTTGTCCACGATGACCAACATGCCCCATCTACACAAGTCTAATGATCTACACTGCATGTAATGATCTCACCCTGCTGAGGCAAAAATTCCAGAGACTTTCCTCTCTCTAGTTCGAGATTCTGACTATTCTGTATATGCCCCTCATAATGTTGTAAACCTCTGTTAGATTACCCCTCCGTGTTCTGCATTCCAGTGAGAACAATCCCAATTTATTTTGCAACATTTTCCCCTCATTTGTCCTGAATGTTGTTCCTTTGTTTAAGAAAGGTAGAGATGAACCAAGAAATTATAGACCAGTGAGCCTCACATCAGTGGTAGAGAAGCTATCGTAGAGGATTCTTCAGGACAGGATTTATTTACATTTGGAAGAGAATGGGCTAATTAAGGACAGTTATTGTCCATGGCAAAACCGTCCTATGAAATTGAGGGTTTTTTTAGATGATGATGAAGGATAGGACAGTGTTTGCTGGGATTTGGATAGGTCAGTGGATGTTGTCTACTTTTTAGTAAGGCATTTGATAAAGTCCCCTCTGGTAAGCTGATCCAGAAGATTGAAACATGGGATTCATGGTGACTTGATTGTTTGGATTTAGAACTAGCTTACTCATAGAAGATGGAGAGTTTTGGTGGAAGAGTATCATTTTGGCTGGAGGTTTTATATATATATATATATATATAAATAAATAAATATGGACAGGTTGGTTAGTAAGTTTGTAGAAGACTCAGAATGCTGAAATTGCAGACAATGAGGAAACCTATCAAAGGATACAGCAAGATATACCCATTACAGAGTTGACAGTAGAATATTTTTCCCAGGGTGGTAATGTCAACAAAGACTGGAAGATATACCTTTACGGTGAAAGGGGCAAATTTTAAAGTAGATGTGTGGGGCAAGCTTTTTCTTTTACACAGAATGGTGGGTGCTGGAAGTGCACTTCCAGGTATGATGGTGGAGGAAGATACGATTGTGGCATTTAGGAAGCCTTTGGATAAGCACCAGCATATGCAGGGAATAGAGGAATATGGATCACGTGCAGTCAGAGATTAACTTGGCATCATGTTCGGCAAAATCCTTGTGGACCGAACTGCCTGTTCCCATGTTGCACTGCTCTATGTGCGTTCTATTTGGATTCTCCCACCAGTGAAAATATCAGCACATACTCTGCCAAATCCCCTTAGGATCTAATTTCTCTGAATAAGGTCACCCAGCATTCTTCTATACTCCAAGAAACACAAATTCAAATCAACAAGCCTCTTTGTCTAGCTGCCTAATTTGTTGAGTACTTAAAGCATTTTCTCTTTATATAGAAGATAGAACAGCACTGTAACGGGTCCTCCAGGCCACAATGTTTGTGCCGAACATGATGCCACGTTAAACTGACCTCATCTGCCTGTACATGATCCATATCCCCCTATTCCCTGCACTTCGATGTATCTATCTAAAAGCCTCTTAACTGGCACTATCGTGTCTATCATCTGCCTCCACCACCACCTGGCAGTGCGTTCCAGATCTCACAACAATCTGTGTAAAAAAAACTTGCCCTGCACATTTCCATTAAATATCCCCCTTCTTACCTTATAACTATGGCCCTCTAGTGTTGGACATTTCCACCCTGGAAAAAAAGGTTCCGACTGCTTACCCTATCCATATATCAAATTTAAAAATCGGCCCAATTTTGCTTTTTGATAGATATTAAATTGATTGGCTAATAATCATGGTTTTTTTTGGCCAATTTGATGTAATTTGTGCATATCTCCAAATACTTTATGCCCATCCTACATCTGACGAGGATTGTACAGTGCCTTCCATAATGTTTGGGACAAAGACCCATCATTTATTTATTTCCCTCTAAACTCCACAATTTGAGATTTGTAATAGAAAAAAAATCACATGTGGTTAAAGTGAACATTGTCAGATTTTAACAAAGGCCATTTTATACATATTGGTTTCATCGTGTAGAAAAATTACAGCAATATTTATACAGTCCCACCATTTCAGGGCACCATAATGTTTGGGACACAGCAATGTCATGTAAATGAAAGTAGTCATGTTTAGTATTTTGTTGCATATCCTTTGCATGCAATGACTGCTTGAAGTCTGCAATTCATGGACATCACCAGTTGCTGGGTGTCTTCTCTGGTGATGCTCTGCCAGGCCTGTATTGTAGCCATCTTTAGCTTATGCTTGTTTTGGGGGTTAGTCCCCTTCAGTTTTCTCTTCAGCATATAGATAATTGCATGCTCAAATAGGTTCAGATCGGATGATTGATTTGGCAACTCAAGAATTTACCATTTTGTAGCTTTGAAAAACTCCTTTGTTACTTTAGCTGTATGTTTGGGAAGAAGGGTTTCGGCCCGAAACGTTGCCTATCTCCTTCGCTCTTGAGATGCTGCTGCACCCGATGAGTTTCTCCAGCCTTTTGTGTGCCCTGTTTGGGATCATTGTCTTGCTGTAGAATGAACCGCCAGCCAATGAGTTTTGAGGCATTTGTTTGAACTTGAGCAGATAGGATATGTCTATAGAATTCACTATGCTACTACCATTAGCAGTTGTATCATCAATGAAGGTAAGTGAGCCAGTACCTTCAGTAGCCATACATGCCCAGGCCATAACACCCCCACCACCGTGTTTCACAGATGAGGTGGTATGCTCTGGATCTTGGACAGTTCCTTCTCTCCTCCATACTTTGCTCTTGCCATCACTCTGATACAAGTTAATCTTCATCTCATCTGTCCACAAGACCTTTTTCCAGAACTGTAGTTGCTCTTTTAAGTACTTGGAAAACTGTAACCTGGCCATCTTATTTTTGCAGCTAACCAGTGGTTTGCATCTTGTAGCTTCAGTGTTTCTGTTCATGAAGTCTTCAGCAGATAGTGGTCATTGACAAATCCACACCTGAATAGTGTTTCTGATCTGTCGGACAGGTGTTTGGGGATTTTTCTTTATTCTCGACAGAATTCTTCTGTCATCAGCTGTGCAGGTCTTCCTTGGCCTGCCCGTCCCTTTGCAATTAGTAAGCTCACCAGTGCTGTCTTTCTTCTTAATGATGTTCCAAACAGTTGATTTTGGTAAGCCTAAGGTTTGGCTGATGTCTCAAACAGTGTTATTCTTCTTTCTTAGTCTCATAATGGCTTCTTTGACTTTAATTGGCACAATTTTGGTCCTCATGTGATAAACAGCAATAAAAGTGTTCAAAGGTGATGGAAAGACTGGAGGAAAGACTGTGTGCTGAGAGCTCTCTTTAATCTGCATCAAGGAGGCAATTAAACACACCTGAGCAATTACAAGACCATGAAGCCATGAGTCCCATACATTATGGTGCCCTGAAATGGAGGGACTATGTATGAACACAGATGTAATTTCTACATGGTGAAACCAAAATGTGTAAAAATGGCCTTTAATAAAATCGGACAATGTGCACTTTAACCACATGTGATTTTTTTCTATTACTTGTCTCAAATTGTGGAGTACGGAGGCAAATAAATAAATGATGTGTCTTTGTCCCAAACATTTTGGAGGACACCAAGTCTGTACCTTCCCAATCACTTTTCTTATTTCCCACAGTTATCTTGGACTGAGCGACACCTCTCATTTAAAGTACCATCAGTGTTTCATAAACCTCATTTATCAAGGGTTGATTACCTTCAGCATCTGAGCTATAGCTTGGAAAATATTTCACCCTAAAATAATGATACCCTTTAATAACAAAACACTTTCATCGTTCCCAAATTCACAAAGAGGATATGCTTCTACCCATGTGACTCTAGATTGCACCTATTTGTAATAAAAATTGTGTAGAGAATAGTTAGTAATGAGAACGTACCTCTTCTGATTACATGTGGGCTAGGACCAGATGTAACTGGCCCTGGAGCAACAGGGAGGTGACCAGCTCCCATGCCAGTTGGCTGTGATGGATTCTGGCCTGTACTGGCTATGCTGGCACCGTTCTTCAAAGGTGGCAAGATGCTAGCAGGATCTTTGGACTTTGAAAAGCTGAAAGGTATAAAAGGCCTTCATGAGATTGAGTCAGAACATGAAAAAAATACAATTACTTCTCAAAGATTTCAGAGCATATTTCATCTGGACAGTTGTCCATTTTACATCTCCACATACCAATCTGGATGGTGAAGATAGTGGATCCCACAACTGTTTGGGCCAAAAACATTGTTGGTAATTTGCAAGGGTGGAAAACAAACTAGCATCAAAAATAGTGGCTTAAAGTATTCTGACATTACTCATTAGTGTGCCCTGTAACAAATAGTGTACCACTGCAATGTAAAATAATGCCCCAATATTATTTCAATCGCATCAATGGTGCCAATGTAGAGATGGTTGCGAGCTTTCAGGTTTCTTGGCATAAGTATCACAATGTGTCCTGGACCAACCACACTGAAGCTATGGTCAAGAAAACACACAAATGCTTTAATTCCTCAGAAGATAATGAAGGTCAGCATGTCCGCAGAGATTCTTACCAGCTTCTATAGTTGCACCGTAAAAAGCATCATGTTGGGATGCATCACAGCTTGGTTTGATTACAGTTCTGCACAAGACGGCAAGAAATTGCAGAGTTGTGATATAGCCCAGCCCATCACAGAGAACAGTCCCCCTCCTCCCCCCCCCCCCCCCACCACTGACTCCACCTCGCTTCACGATGGCCTTATCACCCTGGTCATTCGCTCTTCTCTCCTCTTCCATTGGGCAGAATATATAAAAGTTTGAAAGTACATACCATCAAATTCAGGAGCAGCTTCTTCCATGCTGTTATCAGATTACTGGCTGGTCCTCCTATAAACTAAAGAGACGTCCCAATCTTCTAATCTATCCCAATGCGAACCTTGGACTTTTTCTCTGTGCCCATAACGTCATACTGCTGTCATACTATATTCTGCACTCAGGTATTTTTCTCATTGTTATATCTGTTGTGCGGTGTTTGGCTTGATTCTACTCGTGTATAGCATGATTTGACTAGATAGTATATGGGCTTTTCACTGGATCTCCATACATGTGATAATAAATCAATATGAACCACTGTATAAGTCAAAATCTGCAAAATGTTATTTGCTAAAATATGTGGGGCAACCTTGATGAAGCTAACGGGAGAGAGAGTCACAGAGTTCATGCTGGTCATTACGCACCCATTTAAAACATTTCCCTTCCATTTTCAGCACATTCCTGTCAACTCACCCCATATTCTATCATCCACCTACACACCAGAAGCGATTTAGCGTCAATTTATTTCAAGTCCCCAACATTGGTAGTTCCGCTCTTCTTTCAGACTAATTTCCTTGCTACAGTATCCTTCAGCACATTTAGTAACGTTGGTAAAGCCACTCCCAGTAAATCTGTGCTAAGAATTGGAACAGGGTATGACTTGCATAGCTCATCAGAAAAAACAGGCAACCAGATGAGGGCCAAGTCCAAAATATACTGGGTTTGCAGAATGAAATGACACGAGGGCTTGGAATCTTCACATAGACATCAAATGCACATAAACATAGTACAAGTAGATTGATTCTGCTGTTAGCATGGAAATCTAAAAATAGGACAGTTTAGATGAGAAAATCAACCCTGTGGCCCCTGTTTCATACAATCCAGACAGTTTCACCTTCAAATTACTTATTTTGAACAGTTGAAAAAGTTCTTATAAATCTCCCACATGCAGCATGAAATAAACACAAATTCATGTGACTGCATGAACCAGATCGCCAGTAACTAATAACTCATCAGAAGACACGTCCCCATGCTTGAATGGAGGACTTTAAACTGAGACACTCCCTCAACAATCCTGTTGCTCAACTCTGATTTGTACTTTAGCCAAATATTTTTAAATGCAACACAAATAAAAACTTCTGAAATACAAAGGCCACAGGGCTATCATAGTGAATGTTTTAACTTCCCAAAAATTGACTGGGACTTCCTTAGTGCAAACGCCTTAGATGGGGTAGAATTTGTTAGGTGTATCCAAGGGGGCTTCTTGAAACGGTATCCAGGTAGCTCAAGGGGCCATACTGGACCTTGTATTGAGAAATAAGGCTGGCCAGTTCCAGTGGAAGAGTATTTGGGAACATTGGTTAAACTGATACATTTTAAGAAAGTTCTGAATAAGGATATGTCTGGACCTTATGGGAAAGTACAGAGGATGGTGAATGCCTGAAATGCGCTACCGGGGATGGTGTTCGAAGCAGACACGTTAGTGGCATTTAGAAAACGTTTGGATCAACATATGGATATGCAGGGAATGGAGGGATATGGGTTATGTGCAGGTAGATAAGTGATGGTCTTGGCATTATGTTTGATACAGACATTGTGGGCCATGGGGCCTGGTCTTTTGTTGTACTGTTCTATGTTTACAACACCAGATTTGAATGCCCAGTGTTTATGCAGGTTAACGTCTTGCATGATTACTGCATAATGGACTTGGACCCTAAGATCCCTCGAACTTCGATGGTGCTAAAGTTCATGCCATTAATTGTATATTTTCCATTTACATTAAACTCCTAAAGTGCAACACCTGACACTTGTTTGGATTAAACTCCATCTGCCAATCCTCTATCAATTTCTGTAGCTGATCTATATACTTTGCTTTCCGAACAGTCTGCGACCCCAGCAGTCTTGGTGTTATATACAATCTTACTAACCAACCCGTCTATATTTACATCCAAGTGAGGGAGATGAATTCAATGAAGGTCTTTCTGGATCAATATGCTGGCATAACTAAATAAAGAGAGGCTATTTTGAATCTCATTTTGGGCAAAAAGGGGTTGATTGATGATCTTTGTGGAACCCTGACAGTAACATAGTAGAATTTTACATTTGGCTTGGAAGTGATGAAAAACTAATTCTATACAAAGAAAATTATGAAGGTGTGACAGGAGAGTTGGCTATGATTGATACAGAATATTCATTCATATAGCAGGAGAACAAGCCCTTCGGCCCAACTTGTCCATGCCCACCAAGATGCCCAACCAAGCTAGTCCCATTTGCCGTGTCTGGCCCATATCTCTCTAAGCATTTCCTATCAATGTACCTGTCCAAATATGTTCTAAATGTCTTTTACGTGTAGTTGATGAATGACAGCAGAATTCTAGAGCCGTATGCGCCTATTTCCCATTTTCTGACTTCCAAATCAGGTTGTTGTGCTACTTGGAGGAGAACCTGCAGGTAGTGGTGACCACATGTGCCTGCTGCTTTTGTTTTGCTGGACAGAAAATGTGGCGGGTTTGGGATGTGACGTTGGAGTAGTCTGGTCAAGTGACTGCAGTACATTTTGAAAATTGCATGCACTGTAACACTGTGCACCAGTGGTGGAGGGAATGAACATTTAGTTGGGGTGCCAATCAGATTGTCTTCTTTGCCATGGTGTTGAGCCTCTCAAGAATTGCATTCTTCCAGGCTAGATGAGAATGCTCTATTACACTGCTGACCTGTGCTTGTAGATGTTGGAAAGGCCTTGGGCTGCCAAAGGCGAGTCACTACTGCTGTATATATGCCCTGTGAGCTGCAGCTGTAGCCGTACTTATGTGAATTGTCCAATTGAGTTTCTGGTTAATGGTGACCCCACAATATCGGAGTGGGTTAGAAGACTCAGTGATAGTGGACGTCATTGTAATTTAGCCTCCCTCTGGTGCGAAACATTACTTGCCTAGCATTTTCTACAGTGTCACATGTCAAATGATTTTGCTGCACGCAGGCAGGGGCTGCTTCATTTTATAACAGCTGTCAATGGAGTTGAACAACTTAACATTGGAGAACACCCTATGATAGCTGAGCCCAAGTCACTGATCTGAGGAACTCCTTCAGTGACTCTGGTACGATTACACTCCTTCTAATATTGCTTTGAGATCCCACACTTTCCCTAGGCCTGAGAAACTTAATTGTTGGTGTTTAAAATAGAATAGACATTGAAATAAAGATAGACAACCTCAAAAGCACATAAAAATGACCAATCCAATTCCCACTGATGGACTGAACATTTTCAAACACCATCGGTCAGTTATTGGTCCTTTTTCACAGTTTAATTTCTGAAAGAGTTCCAGTGTTATGATTCAGTGCATACGTGCAAATTGAATTTAATTGCAGACAAGAAACAAATTCAAAAAAGGTTTATCTTATAAATATTAATCTCTCTAAACCCCAACATTCATTAAATGTGGAATGTATACCTTATTCGACCCCATATACTTCTGTCCTGTTACATCTAGAATTCAACAATAATTTCATTGATCAGACTTAACTTAGAGTAATCAATAGGCAGGGTATTACACGGTCATAGATTTCCAGGTGAAGGTACACTACAAGGTGAACAAAAATGACAGCCCACTTTTAAACATGACAAACAGCTAGCTGATGTTGAAGGAATGCAATTATATTAACTGATGTTAGATGTGACAAATAGATAAAGTAATATCTTGTTTACTTTATCTAAAATTAAGACTCGGGTATGGAAACCAAAGTTAGTTGAACTACATTTAAAACAGATCAGACAAGAAGCAGAGAGCAAAGCAAGAAGTTGCAGGTGCTAGAACCTGAAACACAAAAATAAACTGTTGGAAAATCTCTGTGATATTTTGGAGTCAAAACCCTACATCAGCATTAGAGATTGAAAAGGAAGGATGGCCAGTACAGTAAACCCTTGTGTTATGGAGGGATTGCATTCGTAAGAGAACCATCTGCGTCTTTATGCTAGCCCATGAGAAAAATTGACAAATGTCATTTCTACTGGATTTTGTGTTGAGTTTTCTTTTTATTTTAATGTAAATTTTGAGCATACTTCTATTCTTATCACAAATATTTTGGTGGTGATTCATGAATTATTTAAGGGTGAATTTATGATACCCAAACTGCTGTAACGCGGCAGTACACTGCACATAAGGTATTTGAAATGTTGTTTCTTCGGGAAATGTGGCCTCCTCTCTGCCATAGTTGATTATCACGTCACACACATCCACCATTTCCACAGGTCTACTCTTACCATCACCCTCCTCTGACAAAGCAGAGATGGAGTTTCCCCAGAACCTCACCTTTCACCACATATCCAGCATATTACCCTTAATCACATCTGCCAGTCATTTCTTCCCATCAACCTCTCTCTGATCCACTCATCCCTTCCCTCCTACCTACCCTTCTCTAGACCACGGGACTTTCCAATGCAAGGAGGTGTAACACTGGTCTCTGTACCTCCTCCTTCATCAAATCTGGTTACCAAAATGGCCCTTCCACGTGAGATAGAGATTCACGTGCATTATCCAACCTCATCCACATTATCTGGAACTTGCAGTTTGGTCCTCTATGTTGATGAGACTGTGAGGGATAAAGTGATTAAACCCCACTATTGTAAGGGGCTTTAAAGAGGATTCAAACTGATAGAGGCCAGGAAGAGGGTTCTGACACAGCTGTGTATAAAAGTTACCAGAGCCATCCTTGAGTAAGAAGTGATAGCATTGTACAGCAGTAGAAGGGAGTGATGTAGATAGATCCCTATCAGTAGAAGGGAGTGATAGATGGGACCCTTGTCACTATAGCTTAGCTTTAGTGCTGATATAGGAGAACTGAGAGAGTTCAGTTGGAGGTGAGTAAAACTAGGGTAGGTCATGAACAACTGAGCATGCTTAATAAAATAAATGAATATTACAACACACCCCTGGTCAAGAAACTGCTCATTACCATGCACATGTCTGGACACCCGATGTATGATGTGGGAGGTACTGGTGGGCGTACCTACAGATTGTGCACCTCAGTGTCTGATTGGAGGGGGTCAAATAAGGGGAGGTTGGATGTAGAATTGTGTGTATAAAGGTGGTTTACCCTTCTGACTTTGGTGTGTCTCAACCTGGAGAGGCACCCGACTCTGCAGACTCGCAAATAAAGAATCTCTTGCTTCCACGATTTTGTCTCTGAGTAGTGATTGTGAGCACAGTGCATATCTCACAAGACTAAACATAGACTAGGCCATTTTGCAGAGCACCTGCACTGTCACTGCAGTGGCTGCCTGGAGATCTGTGTTGCATTTCATTACATCTCCCCTTCCTATTCCCACACCATCCTGACTGTTTTTGGCCGACTCTATTGTCACCATGAGGCCAAATGCCAATTGGAACACCACCTCAAATTCGGATTGGGTGGCACAATGGTATGAATACTGAGTTTTTCAATTCATGGTAATCCATACCCCAGTGTTCCCTGGGGGTTACACAAAATGCTGGAGAAACTCAGCGGGTGCAGCAGCATCTAAGGAGCGAAGGGGATAGGCGACGTTTCGGGTCGAGGCCCTTCTTCAGACTGGTCAGGGATCAAGGAAACGAGAGATATAGACGGTGATGTGGAGAGATAAAGAACAATGATTGAAAGATATGCAAAAAAGTATCGATGATAAAGGGAACAAGCCATTGTAAGCTGTTTGTGGTGTGAAAATGAGAAGCTAGTGCGACTAGGGTGGGGGAGGGAGATAGAGATAGAGGGAATGCCAGGGCCCGAGGGCTGAGGGACAGGTGGGAAGGGGAGGAGACAGCAAGGGTTAACAGAATTGAGAAAATTCAATGTTCAAGCCCAAAGGATGCAGACTCCCCAAGCGGAATATGAGGTGCTGTTCCTCCAACTTGCGGTGTTGCTCACTCTGGCCGTGGAGGAGGCCCAGGACCGAGAGTTCGGATACGGAATGGGAGGGGGAGTTGAAGTGCTGAGCCACCGGGAGGTCGGGTTGGTACGGAATGGGAGGGGGAGTTGAAGTGCTGAGCCACCGGGAGGTCAGGTTGGAACCCCAGTGTTCGCTTCCTACTTCCATGAGTTCTCCCAGATTTCCCCCCAAATGTGTTCACCTTTTCCATCTTTTCCTCCTCTACCTGGTTCTATTTGTCTCCAAGAGATGCTGCCTGACCCACTAAAGTACTCCAGCATTTTGTGTCTACCTTCTATTTTTCCAACCATTCCATCCCATGCCCCTTTCTCCCCCATCTGGTTCCACCTATCGTCTACCAGCCCCTGTCCTACCTCTCTACCACACGTCTATATACTGACCATCTTTCGTCTTCATCCCAAGATTTGATACATGATTTCAACCTGAAATGTTGATACATATTTTTTCCCTACACAGATGAGTTTTTCCATCAAATAAGGAGCATGCTAAATTAGATTTCTGTGAGCTACCTTTTTGTTCTGTTCATCTGTCTGCAATCCTTTTTTCAAATGTGTTCACTTCTATTTAAGAAGAACGAATTCTGATCCAACCAGTTTGCAATGGGGCATTACCTTACAGAATCTTAACCACTTCAGTTCAGTGACAGCTTATTTTGTCAAATATCAAATAAATTATCCAAATCATTTATAATACAAAATACCCTTACCAGCTGAAATGTCACACTATACAGTGGGATATGGATCAATGCTTTACTGTTAAATACAAATACCAATCCCATAGCAATCAAAAATTACAAAATCCCTTTGTTAAAATAATTATATATAATTGAAATAATCTCTGGATCAGATATTGGAGGCAAAGAGACAATCGTATTCCAAACAACGGTGAACCGTGGCTTGAACAGGAAAGCCTTGATTGTCCTGTCTTTTCAAATTCTTTAGGTTAGAGCACTGTTGGATTCTACCTGCAACAGTGACATGGATGCACTTTCTTCAACAACCACAATATGTAACATGGATCATTGCCAAGTGCATACAATTGGGTGAACCATTCAGTTCAATCCTATTTTATAATTTCTTTCAGAAATAATTGGATAGGAAAAGTTTAACGAGCAGGTAGTAGTGTAGATGGGTCATCTTGGTCAGCATGGCCAGGTTGTGCCGAAGAGCCCGTTTTCATGCTGTGTGACTCTAGGACTCTAATGTTTACTTTCTTGTTTTTGTTGTGGGCAAAGACATGTCTTGATTTCTGCTAAAATATCTATATGCCTGAACCTTTATTGAGAGATCAAAGGTTCCAGATTGAAGCACAACTATATGCAACTTACAGTTTCTTACCTGTTTTCATCAGCTTCCCGAGTCTGAGGCTCTGTCACATTAGCAGAAGATAGCGCAGTGGCTGGGCAAGGGTCAAAGCCCAAGCCGGGTTGCTGCTGCTCAATGATAGGAACAGCCTCGATAGGAGGGGGAGGCGGCTGGACAGTTGGGGATGTGTGCTTCCTGGACAGAGTGCCAGCTCTGCGAGGATTCAACTGAGGGTCAATAATCTTTACACCAAGGCTACAGAAAAGAGAGAAAATGGTCCATGCAGGTCACAGCTAGCATACACATGTAAACTACAACAAAGAGCACCACAATAAATTGCACAACAGGGAAAGGATGCACAACAAAATGAAAGCTTGAACTTACAGACGCATAAATGCAAGAGAGCTTTTAGTCATGATCTACAGGTACACAAGTTAATCCATGCAGTTCAGACTGGATGCTTTGACTTGAACATGAACACCAAACACAGCAGGGGAGCAAGAAGGATGTGAAGAATTATCAGAGTTTTAAATAAGTATCACTTGCAACTGCCCTGTCTAATTATGGTGAATTTAATACACGATGAAATAAGGAAACATGCTATATTATATATATATTCTGAAAGATTTAATTCCCCCTGAAAAGATTCTACAAGTCTTCTTCACATCACTTGCAAAGTAAACATGGCCATTCAAATAGTACTGTGATCGCAAAAGAACACACTGGGCCTTTTGACCTGCTGACTGAGAGTCTAAGGTCTCTTGGACGGCAAATTTTAGCGACAGATTGTATTTACTATGAGCCCCGAAGCAATGAGACATTCTGCAAAACATTTGAAAAAGGGGAAAATACAAATTTTAATACCTTGAAACCTTCCTTATGCTGCAAAGAGACGAGTTGTTTTTGGTAGGAGAGGGGCACGTAGAGAGAACAATTATTAACGATCTACTTTAAATTAACTATATCAAATAATCTGTTGGTGAAATTACTTAAAGTTGACTAGATAGTTCTGTGAATATATGCAGCGGGACAAAGAAAGTTCAGTGATTGTG
Source organism: Okamejei kenojei (assembly GCA_035221665.1). Classification (NCBI taxonomy): domain Eukaryota; kingdom Metazoa; phylum Chordata; class Chondrichthyes; order Rajiformes; family Rajidae; genus Okamejei; species Okamejei kenojei. Next base: position 22,555,423 of record CM069152.1, read on the forward strand.
ATCTACAACACTTTGCAAATTTCAGACAGCATTTTTCCATGTCATTACTACAGTGCATTCGGAAAGTATTCAGACCCCTTCACTTTTTCCACATTGTGTTACGTTACAGCCATATTCTAAAATGGATTAAATTTTTTTTTTTTAATCAATCTACACACAATACCCCATAATAAAAAAAGTGAAAACAGGTGTTTAGAAATGTTTGCAAAGTAATTAAGAAGAAGTAACTGAAATATCACATTTACTTAAGTATTCAGACCCTTCACTCAGTACTTTCTTGAGGCACCATTGGCAGCAATTACTGGGTATGATGCAACAAGCTTGGCACACCTGTATTTAGGTAATTTCTCCTATTCTTCTCTGCAGATCCTCTCAAGCTCTGTCAGGTTGTTTGTGAATTGTCAATGCACAGCTATTTTCAGGTCCCTCCAGAGATGTTTGATCGGGTTCAAGTCCGGGCTCTGGCTGGGCCACTCAAGGACATTCACAGACTTGTCACAAAGCCACTCCTGCGTTGTCTTGGCTGTGTGCTTAGGGTCATTGTCCTGCTGGAAGGTGAACCTCCGCCACAATCGGAGGCCCTGAATGCTCTGGAGCAGGTTTTCATCAAGGATCTCTCTGCACTTTGCTCTTTTCATCTTTCCCTCGATCTTGACTAATCTCCCAGTTCCTGCCTTTGAAAAACATCCACTCAGCATGATGCTGCCACCACCATGCTTCACCGTAGGTATGGTATTGGCCAGGTGATGAGTGGTGCCTGGTTTCCTTCATTTGGCATTCAGACCAGTTCAATCTTGGTTTCATCAGACCAGAGAATCTTGTTTCTCATGCCTTTCGGTAAACTCCAAGCGGGCTGTCATGTGCCTTTTACTGAGGATTGACTTCCGTCTGGCCACTCTACCACAGAGGCCTGATTGGTGGAGTGCTGCAGATATAGTTGTCCTTCTGGAAGGTTCTCCCATCACCACAGAGGAACTCTGGAGCTCTGTCAGAGTGACCATCGGGTTCTTGGTCACATCCCTGACCAAGGCCCTTCTTCCCCGATTGCTCAGTTTGACAATAGACAATAGGTGCAGGAGTAGACCATTCGGCCCTTCAAGCCAGCACCGCCATTCAATATGATCATGGCCGATCATCCCCAATCAGTACCCTGTTCCTGCCTTCTCCCCATATCCCTTGACTCCGCAATTTTTAAGAGCCCGATCTAGCTCTCTCTTGAAAGCATCCAGAGAACCCGCCCTCTGAGGCAGACAATTCCACAGACTCACCACTCTCTGTGAAATAAAGTGTTTCCTCGTCTCCGTTCTAAATGGCTTACTCCTTATTCTGAAACTGTGGCCCCCTGGTTCTGGACTCCCCCAACATCGGGAACATGTTTCCTGCCTCGAGCGTGTCCAAACCCTTAACAATGTTATATGTTTCAATGAGATATTCTAAGCTCCACAGTGTACAAGCCCAGCCGCTCCATTCTCTCAGCATATGACAGTCCCGCCATCCCGGGAATTAACCTTGTAAACCCTCAATAGCAAGAATGTCATTCCTCAAATTAGGGGACCAAAACTGTACACAATACCCACAATGGTCTCACTAGGGCTCTGTCCAACTGCAGAAGGACCTCTTTGCTCCTATATTCGATTCCTCTTGTTATAAAGGCCAACATGCCATTTGCTTTCTTCACTGCCTGCTGTACCTGCAGGCTTACTTTCATAGACTGATGAACAAGGACCCCCAGATCCCGTTGTACTTCCCCATTTCCCAACTTGATGCCATTTAGATAGTAATGTGTTTTTGCTACCAAAGTGGATAACCTCACATTTATCCACATTAATCTTCATCTGCCATGCATTTGCCCACTCCCCCAACCTGTCCAAGTCACCCTGCATTCTCATAGCATCCTCCTCACAGTTCACACTGCCACCCAGCTTTGTGTCATCTGCAAATTTGCTAATGTTACTTTGCAAGTTAATGTTTGGCCGGGCGGCCAGCTCTATGAAGAGTCCTGGTGGTCCAAAGTTCTTCCATTTAAGAATGATGGAGGCCACTGTGCTCTTCGGGACCTACAATACTGTAGAAATTGTTTTATACCCTTCTCCAGATCTGTGGCTCGACACAATCCTGTCTCGGAGGTCTACGGACAATTCCTTCGTCTTCATGGCTTGGTTTTTGCTCTGACATGCACTGTCAACTGTGGGACCTTATATAGACAGGTGTGTGTCTTTCCAAATCATGTCCAATCAATGTAATTTACCACTGGCGGACTCCAATCAAGTTGTAGAAACATCTCAAGGATAATCAATGGAAAAAGGATGAGCCTAAGCTCAATTTTGAGTGTCATAGCAAAGGGTATGAAAACTTATATAAATGTGATATTTCAGTTATTTATTTTTAATTGCTTTGTAAACATTTCTAAACACTTGTTTTTTTCATTCTGGGGTATTGTGTGTAGATTGATGATTAAAAAAAAAGAATTTAATCCATTTTAAAATAAGGCTGTAATTTAACAAAATGTAGAAAAAGTGAAAGGGTCTGAATTCTTTCTGAATGCACTGTAAATTACATGGTAAATGGTAGGGAATTGAGGAATGCTGTGGAACAGAGGGATCTAGGAATAACTGTGCATAGTTCCCTGAAGGTGGAATTGCATGTAGATAGGGTGGTAAAGAAAGCCTTTGGTGTGCTGGCCTTTATAAATCAGAGCATTGAATATAGGAGTAGGGAAGTAATGTTAAAATTGTACAAGGCATTGGTAAGACCAATTCTGGAGTATGGTGTACAATTTTGGTCGCCTAGTTATAGGAAGGATGTCAACAAAATAGAGAGAGTACAGAGGAGATATACTAGAATGTTGCCAGGGTTCCAGCAACTATGTTACAGAGAAAGGTTGAACAAGTTAGGTCTTTATTCTTTGGAGCGCAGAAGGTTAAGGGGGGACTTGATTGAGGTCTTTAAAATGATGAAAGGGATAGACAGAGTTTAACGTGGATATGTTTTTCCCCATTGAGGGTAGTGAAGATTCAAACAAGAGGGCATGACATGAGAATTAAGGGACAGAAGTTTTGGGTAACATGAGGGGGAACTTCTTTACTCAGAGGGTGGTGGCTGTGTGGAATGAGCTTCCAGCAGAAGTGGTGGAGGCAGGATCGATTTTAACATTTAAGAGTAAAGTGGATAGGTATATGGACGTGAAGGGAATGGAGGGGTATGGTCTGAGTGTAGGTAGATGGGACTAGGGAAAACAAATGGTCGGCACATACTGGAAGGGCCGAGAGGGCCTGTTTCCGTGCTGTAATTGTTATATGGTTATATGATTATATGGTTAAATTATAGTGCCTGCCTTTCTCACAGCTCATTGAGGGCTAGGACACAAAGAAAGTCACTCATCAACATATAGTATGTGCCAGCATTGACTGGATTTAATTCGAGAATTTACATTACATTGAATAATATTTATAGAAACCAGGACCTGATTTACTGCTCAATTCCCTGCATAAATAACAGAAAAGTACTGCATGTAAACAGACTTGTATCTTCCCTGTTATCTCAAAAGTGAATCACTTGGCAATACCTTATAAAATAGATGAGGAAACATATCCATTAGACACTAATAGCAAAATTATTTTGTAAGAACTTATGCCATTTCTGTAAACAGTATGCAAAGCTAATAAAGACCATGGGTTAGATATGAATTTTTTTTGGCAAATAAATGTATATAAATCAAATTTTCCCTCGTTCTATACAATGTCTGTTGTATTCTAATAACTTAGCATGTTATATAGTTGGAATAATAAAATCAAAGAGCAAATCAAGTTATTCTGAGAACCAGGACAATTGTTGCAGTCTGAGATGAACTGGGGATGCTACTATTTGTGTACAGCCACATTGAATTGCTAATTATCTCAGTTGCTGCAATATACACACCCTACATGAATTGAAGGCAAAAATAGAAACAAAAAGCTGGAGTAACTCAGCGGATCAGACAGCATCTCTGGAGAAAAGGAATAGGTGACATTTCGGTTGAAGACGGGTCTCGACACGAAACGTAGCTTATTCCTTTCCTCCAGAAATGCTGTCTGACCCGCTGAGTTACTCCAGCTTTTTGAATCTATCTTTGATTTAAACTAGTATCTGTAGTTCCTTCCTATACATTGAAGGCACATCCATTTGTACCAAACGGTGGTTTCTTTGGTCATCCTTGTCCAATAACTTTGTCGAGCCAAACCCCAAGTGAGATTTCAGCATAAAATCCATGCCACCTGCTTCACAAAAGCGCTTTTGGAACATAAAATCAAGGCCTTGTGGCTTCAGGAAGAGGACTGAAGGGCATCACTCCATATTCCGAGAAAGTTGGAGACTCTGTGGTGTCACTACCAAGGTAATTTTATTCATTTGATTTTTGTAGAAACATACAGACCGTTGTATTAACATTACTGGTGCTTCAAATAAAAATAATTATGAAGCTTTATGAGTTCATTAACTATTATGACTTAATTCCTGTTCTTTCACATGAACATACCTTTCTTTTTTTGATAAATCTTCACCAGCTGTCACACTGATAGGCTTTTTCCTCTCCAGTGTGTTACTGTCAGTGTCACCACCAAACATGGGTAGGTTATTAAGTTGAATGGCAGGAGTCATTGGTGTAAACATGCCTGACACATTGAAATCCAAGTCTGTTACAAACAGGAACAAAATATTAATTATATTTGTACAAATAGGGCAAAGACTACAAAATGCAAAACAATGCTACCACCTCTAAACTATGTCGGAATAAATTAATGTGATCGCAAACATATAACGTGCCCTCCATAATGTTTGGGACAAAGACCCATCTTTTATTTATTTGCTCTGTACTCCACAATTTGAGATTTGTAATAGGAAAAAAAATCACATGCGGTTAAAGTGCACATTGTCAGATTTTAATAAAGACCATTTTATACATTTTAGTTTCACAATGTAGAAATTACAACAGTGTTTATACATAGTCCCCCCATTTCAGGGCACCATAATGTTAGGGACACAGCAATGTCACGGAAATGAAAGTAGTCATGTTCAGTATTTTGTTGCATATCTTTTGCATGCAATGACAGCTTGAAGTCTGCGATTCATGGACATTACCAGTTGCTGGGTGTCTTCTCTGGTGATGCTCTGCTAGGCCTGTATTGCAGCCATCTTTAGCTGATTCTTGTTTTGGGATCTAGTCCTCTTCAGTTTTCTCTTCAGCATATAAAAGGCATGATCAATTGGGTTCAGATCGGGCTATTGACTTGGCCACTCAGTAATTTACCATTTTTTAGCTTTTAAAAACCCGACCGGGGCTGTGGTGGCGTTGCGGCGGCGACCCGACTTCAGAGGCTCGGCCGCGGGCCCAGTGGAGCTCGCAGGTCCCATCTTGGTGCCCGGTTTTCTGGAGCTCCCGCAATGACAGCTTCGTCCGCTGGACTGGAGGGTGGCAGCTTTGGCAGCTTCAACTGCCCCGGGCCGCGGAGTTTGAACCGGCCCGTTCGCGGAGATCGGATTCAGCTGCGGGACTTACCAACACCCGGCGGGGTCCCAACATCGGAAACCTGGATTGCCTCAACGCAGAGGGAAAAGAAGGAAGGAAGAGACAAGGACTTTTGCCTTCCATCACAGTGAGGAGGTGCCTGGTAGACTCACTGTGGTGGATGTTAAACTGTGTTAAGTGTATGTTTTGTTATTTTATTCTATGTTATGACTGCAGGGTTCACAATTTCGTTCAGACTGAAATGTCTGAATGACAATAAAGGATACTTTCATGCTTTCAAGTGAACCAGTGTCTTCAGCAGCCAGACATACCCAGGCCATAACACCCCCACCAACGTGTTTCACAGATGAGGTGCTATGCTTTGGATCTTGGGCAGTTCCTTCTCTCCTCCATACTCTGCTCTTGCCATCACTTTGACACAAGTTAATCTTCGTCTCATTTGTCCCCAAGACCTTTTTCCAGAATTGTGGTTGCTCTTTTAAGTACTTCTTGGCAAATGGTAACTTGACCATCCTATTTGTGTGGCTAACCAGTGGTTTGCATCTTGCAGTGTAGCCTCTGTATATCTGTTCATGAAGTATTCTGTGGACAGTGGTCATTGACAAATCCACACCTGACTCCTGAAGAGTGTTTCTGATCTGTCGGACAGGTGTTTGGGGATTTTTCTTTATTCTCGACAGAATTCTTCTGTCATCAGCTGTGGAGGTCTTCCTTGGCCTGCCTGGCCCTTTGCGATTTGTAAGCTCACCAGTGCTCTCTTCTTCATGATGTACCAAACAGTTGATTTTGGTAAGCCTAATGTTTGGCTGATGTCTCTAACAGTTTTATTCTTGTTTCTCAGTCTCATAATGGCTTCTTCGACATTTATTGGCACAACTTTGGTCCTCATGTTGATAAACAGCAATAAAAGTTTCCAAATGTGATGGAAAGACTGGAGGAAAGACTAGGTGCTGAGAGCTCTCTTATACCTGCATTAAGGAGGCATTTAAACACACCTGAGCAATTACAAACACATGTGAAGCCATGTGTCCCAAACATTATGGTGCCCTGAAATGTGGGGACAATGTATAAACACAGCTTTAATTTCTACATGGTGAAACCAAAATGTATAAAAATACCCTTTAATAAAATCTGACAATGTGCACTTTAACCACATGTGATTTTTTTTCTATTACAAATCACAAATTGTGGAGTACAGAGGCAAATAAATAAATGATGGGTCTTTGTCCCAAACATTATGGAGGGCACTGTAAGTTGTGTATAGCTAAAAAGCAAAAAGTAGCGACGGAAGAAGCTTACCATCTGGGAAGAACCAGTCAGCATGCTGGATAAATGGCTCAATGATTGTAACCACATGGACAGAGGTAGCTGCAGCCAGGTCTGCAGGAATCCTTAAAAATGAGAAAAGAAAGAATTTCATAGATGTTCTTGACTATATAATGTATTTACAGCTCCTATCTCAAAACAGTAAAATGCAAAAGCTTCCACAGCAACTTTTAAGAAATTTGAAATTTTGTTACAGGCACATACATATCATGGGTTAAATGATGAATATTATTTAGCAACAAATTGTAAATAAATAAAATTCAGACATGAAAATACATTGAATAAGAATTGTTTTGCAGCTGGGGGGGGGGGGGAGAAGAGAGAGAGAGGGATTGCAGGGGATACTTGAAATTAGAGAAATCAACATATCACTGGGTTTATAAACTGCTCGTGAAATATGAAGTGCTGTTCCCCCAATTTGCGAGTGGCGCCCTCCAATTTGCGTGTAGATGCAACCTCATCAATTGTCTCCATTGCTCTCGGTGTGGACTCCTCTATATCGGCAAGACCAAGTGCAGACTGGGCGATTGTTTCGCTGGACACTTACGCTCAGTTCGCTTTGGCCTACGCTATCTTCCGGTTTCCAAACATTTTAACTACCCTTCCTATTTCCATACTGACCTTTCTGTCCTGGGCCTCCTCCACTATCAAAGTGAGACCAAACGCAAATTGGAGGATCGGCACCTCATATTTCACTTGGGCAGCTTACAACTAAGCGGTATGAATGTTGATTCCTCTAATTTCAAGTAGCCCCTGCATTCCCTCTCTCCTCCCTCCCCCACCCAAGTCGTCCTACTAGTTCCACTGTTCGCATACGACCAAGTCTCTGTTAATCCCATGATTCTTAATCTATGGAACAACCTACCATGGGAGACTTTATCATACTGCCCCACCGCCATCGGTCACCTCCTCAAAAAACTGGATCAAGTTAGGATCAAGACATGACCTGCCATGTACAATGCCAAGCTGACTGTTCCCTCCCGCCCACATACACACCTCCCCCCCCCCCCCCCACCCCTATCCGCCCTCCCATCCCACACATGAAGAGGAGGGGGAGGGAGTGCTCAGGGATGAGAGGAAATGAGCCATGCCTGCGCAGTTCGGGGCTATGGGTGAGTGGTGGAATATTGTGTTGGGGGAACGGGTTGCGTTGGGGCAACGGATGAGTGGTGGAATATTGCGTTGTTTGGAATGGGTTGCGTTGGGGGACCAGGTCTCCCGTGTGACTGGGACCCAATGGGTCCCACGTAGTCTGGTGTCTTTTAAATGTTGTTAATAGTATCTGCCTCAATTATCTCAAAACTTCATGTTAGTGAATGTTGGAGCCACTGGACGGTAGTCATCAAAGCGCACTACCTTACTTTTCTTCAGCACTGGGAAGACCACGGTCTTTTTGAAGCAAGTGGAGACTCAGAATGGAGTAGTGAGAGGGTAAAGATGTTTGTGAACACCTCAGCAAGCTGATCTGCACAGGCCCTGAGGACACAGTCAGGGACTCTATCCGGACCAGTTGCTGTCTGCGGACTCACTCTCTAGAAAGTCAATCTTACGTCTGTCTCAGTGGCCATTGGTCCAGGCACATCTGAGACTAAAAAAAGCCTTCAGATTTTCTTTAATCTGGTTCACTAAAGCCATTCCAAAGACCCTGTTGCCCCATCTAATCGCCCGCGTGAGTTCCTTCCTCCTTGGTTTATATTGAATTTGTCAATGCAGCATTGCCAGCTTAAACAAAGTAAATTATACGAACAGAAGCCAGAAGGGTTGCTGCATGTCTCCACATGCCTGTGTATGCCAGAACTTCTATGCACACATTTTCAATCTATATCCACACCAGTGCTGAGATTCAGTTCCCTTAGTACCTCGTATTTCTGAAACAATATCAAAGCAAGGAGGTCCGTACCCAATTAATATCAATTCTGCACAGATTACTTGATGGAACTGATCATACTGTATATGCCTTAAATATAAATGATCGAAGATAGAACAGTTATGTCCTTGATCAGATGGTCAAAACATAAAACACATGTCTGACAAATTGTGTGCAATACAAGTTAATCATAGTTCAAGTGGGAAGAAAAATTCTAAATTTCTGCTCCTGTGTGCCCTTTAATAAAAATAGTTAATTCCAGTTATTTTTCATTGCTTTTTGTTGGTTATGTGTGTACAGATTAGATCTGAATTAGATAAATTCTCTCTGGGTTTACACAAAGAACTTTTGGTTCAGTTCATCTGATGAAGGGTGTCGACCGGAAATGCCACCTATTGGTCTGAAGAAGGGTCTCAGCCTGAAACGTCACCTATTCCTTTTCTCCAGAGATGTTGACTGACCCGCTGAGTTACTCCAGCATTTTATGTTTACGTTCAGTTGGGCAAGTCAGCAATCTATGTCCATGGTGAGAATTGATGAATGGTCCTGCACAGATGCTGCCTGAACCACCAAATATTTCCAGCATTTTGTGTTTTATTTCAGGAAGCAAGTAAACTTGATCAGTACAACCATGAATAATTTTATTTCTCAGGATTTCAGAGGTTTCACTCTGCAATATTCTAAGAAAACTTTTTTTACTTTAATACACAGCTTGCTTTTTCTGTCTGCTATATTGAAGCTTTTTCATTTATTTAGCTCTCCTCAGAAAATTAAAGCCAGGCAGCATCTCACTATAAAAGCAGCAACACACTTACCCTTCGTTTTTAGCCCATAGTAGGTTTGGTCCCAGCACAATTGCAATGTTGCTGGAAGACATTTTGTTCATCTCACTATATTGCGCAAGTTTTGAGAGAAATTTTATAAGATACCTGTTCAAAGATAACAATTTCAGTTACAATTCTGGAAACATTTTATGCTGAATATTAAAGTTTGGAAATTCAACCAATCTCTTCAACTTATTTACATCACTACGATTGTTAAAGTTTTACAAAGGAGCATTCTGGCTCCTCTTTAATTTCCTTACATTTACTGAATACCATAATAATAACTAAGCTGGGTCTCCTAAAGATGACAGTGTTCCATTTGAAGCTGCTAATCAACACAATAGGCAGCCCTTGTCTCCCAAACCACCACATAAACACTTGCTTTTCCAGAGAAGCTCCTCTAATGCCACAACCCCCTTAATGGGTCTCACAGAGCAGCCATGCAAAGCCCTTCACATAACTGCATAGAGTATTCAGGCAATTCATATAAAGGATCCAATTACAACAGGATAATCTCAAGCACAGTATAACACCCTCAATGAAACCATCCAGATATTTCAGGAATCACTCAAACAAAAGGAATGCATTATGAGCATAATTGATTGGTTTTGGAAACTAAATAATTTATTTTAATGGAAATAATTATTGAGCAAAAGTCAACAGCATAGAAACTGGCCTTTTCGCCCAAGCTCATGTCACATATCAAGCATCCATCAACACCCATCCTTTATTCTTCCCATTATCCCATCAACAGCCCCTACATTCTATCACTCAGTGACTGGGAGTGGTGATGTGGAGGCTGCCTGCAGCAGTCAGTGGCACCTTTCTGCAAAATCAGTCTAGCACTATCTCATTTTACTCATTGTTGAAAATATTCAGCTGAAATATGGTACTCTCTTCACTTATTTTTTTTATGATTGAGAAACTCTACCTGAAGTTAGAACTGTGGGACTTTGGCATTTTGCTGCAGATTAACCAGAGGGCTTGCAGTTTCTTGTCTGCATCTGGCACACTGTGAGGGGATAGAATCAACGTTAGTGAGGGTTCACTGGAAAATAGGCAGTTTAGCAATCCACAGGTGCTTTATTTTAACATGCCCACACTTTATGGTCCAAAAATTATATCGTACAAAACCAAGAGTAAATGTGTAGGATATTAGCTCTCACCTCGCAGCCTGAACCCATTCATCGTAGAGCTGGAATGTCAGTAAAGGTTCGGGAAGTTCTCTCAGATATGATTTTAAGGCACCTGAAGGCAAAGAGACACCAACTATCTGTAACTACAGGTCATCAGGTACATTACCTGAACAGGTACATCACCTGAACAGGTACATTTTCCTTTTTAGGAGATGCCTCTCCATGTACATAATGCTTAATATAATTAATAATGCAGTCAACATGAAGTGATAAATGGAAATATTACTATTCCAAAGTTTCCCCACATCCAGAATTTCTGATCCACGGTCCCATCAATTAACATTCAGTATCCTGAATATATCAACTGAATATTGTCAGAATGCTGCTCAAAATGGACCACTGTTTACTGGTAGACCATCCCTAAATTCCACATTCTAATTTGTCACTTTGATTGATTTTCCAATTAATGGGTGTTGTTAATATTAAAAAAAAACATTAATGCTAACTCTTCCAAATTATTCTCACTATTAATGTCTATCCAACATCTAACAATGTGTGAACACATAAAATGTCATGTAAAGCACCAAAAACTGCACCTAATGGAAATCTGAAATAAAAACAGAAAATGTTGGAAATACTCAGCAGGTCAGGCAGCATCTTTGGAGAGAGAAAAATACTTAATGTCTTGGATAGGAGACTCAGGCAGCTAAGTTAAACCATTCACCCATTTCATCCCAAAAAACATTTTGGGAATCACATTTTCCATAAATACTAACTGTTCCATTTACTTCAAAAATGTATTGACTTTTATGTTGTGCACCCACCTGCAACTGCATGTGGGTCAGAATAAAACTCCTCAAGCTGGGAAGTAGAGCAATCCAGTGCAGCTTTTAGTTTTTTCAGTTTGGAGGCTCCAGCAGCAATCCGGAAAAGGCCCTGCATTGCAATAAGTAATTTTCATTACCCAAACAAAAATAATTTACAAAACACAAGATTTTTACAGGCTGCACCAAAATATGATCACAAAAATAAATATGGCCCACAATGTTACATGCATGGGTTCATGAGTGCATCATGCTTTGAGCCTATCATGTTGCATGCATGAAAATGATCCCAAATTTCAATGGGTACTCTGCGCAGTATGAGGAACATAATTGCACAATTCAAAATGGAGATTTTGATAAAAGGTACCCTGTGATATAGAAAGTTTCACTGCCAGATGACCCATGATTCAAATGGTGCAACCAACTAAAGGAGATAATGTATTTCTGTTCCTGATGTTCATAAGATTCAATTATGATCTTGAAAGAAAGATGGAAGTAGGGTGGCAGGTATCTGAGAATGAAAATAAGAATTTTATCATGCACATTTATATGTTTTAGTCAATTAATACCCACCTCCTCTTTCATACCAGTTTCTAACAGCATCATTACACAAGCCTCAATCGGGAGAGCTATCTCACGACCACTACGCTTCAGGTGTTCTTCCAGTTCCGTTCCAAATGCAGGCTTCTCTGTCCATGTATCTGGCAGAAATTAAACAGAGACAAAAGCAAATTAATCCAGTAAACAAAATAAATCAACGCATTTATCTCCACAAATAGATTTTTTTACCTGTAATGTCTCACTTGGTCGCTAATATTTAAAATATTTATTTAGTGTACAGATTACATGACTAAATAACTGATGTAAAGCATTTTCAACGCGCTGATCAAAGGCTATTTAAAATAATGAAATCGATCATCACCGACCACTGTTTCAGTTAATCGGCCATGAAATTAAAATGGAAAAAACATTAACAATCTATAGTAATCACTAATCAGCACTAACACTGATCAGCGGACAAAAGCTAAGTTGGAAAAACAGCTGATAAAATTGTAGAATAGGTATTTATCCAAAGGGTGCAAAGAAGTGAACAAAAAAAAGCTGATAACATGCTGCAATACCTTGCTGGGTTTGGATCATTGGAAGAACTCGATCTAAGACTGTTAGCGATTTTCTATGGTAATCTGCTTGTGCTTCCAGTAACTGAGAACAGAAACCACATTGTCAACAAAAATTCCATTAGCTTCAATGCTTACCAAAGTATTAACTCAAATTTGTCAAATGCAGCTCTGCCATATCTTAACAAATCAAAATGTTAAATTAAATGAATGTAACAAAGAGCTAAATGCTTACAAAGTGTCAGTGCCAGTGCTTACCGTTACAAAATATCTTGCATAATCACCTTCTTTGGAAATAAAGTTGTACATATCAGCTGCAAGTTGATCCTGTGGACAGAGAACCTTTGTTATTGCATTCAAATAGCCAGCTTCTCAGATAATACACAATAGATAGGAAAATAGATTAGCAATACGAAACTACTAGTTGATGACATACAAAGTTTGAATATTCAGATTGGCCTGGTAGTTACAAATTGCTTTACATTTAAGAACAATTATTTGTAATACTCATTAAAACAAACATCACTACAGATGATGTGATCACTGAGCTCACCTCATCATTTCTTGCTGGAAATTTAAGATTGCCTTAGATGCTCTACCACCAGATGAGGATTTTAAGATTTCAAAACCAAATTGAACATAGAACAGTACAGCACAGGAATGGGCCCTTTGTTCCACAATGTTGGTGCCGAACATAATGCCTAGGTTAACTGATTTCATTTCCATAAAAGCCTCTGAAACACCACTATAATATCTGCTTTCACCACCACTCCTGGCAATGTGTTCCAAGCCCCCACCACTCTCTGTGTAACCCCCCCCCCCCCTCACTTATAGCTATGGCCTCTACCCTATCTATGTCTCATAATTTTATATACTTCTATCATGCCTCCCCTCAACCGCCAACGTTCCAGAGAAAATAATCCAAGTCTATCAAACCTCTCTCTGGAGCTGAAACCGTCTATAGAGGCAGCATTCTGGTAAATCTCCTCTGCACCCTTTCCAAAGCCTCCACATCTTTCCTGTAATGGGGCAACCAGAACTGCATGAGATACACCAAATGCAGCCCAACCAAAGTTCTATAAAGCTGCATCATGGCTTCCTGACTCTTATATTCAATGCAGCAATGAAAGCAAGCATACCATCCACCTTCTTTACTTGTGCTGCCGCCTTTAGTGTGCTATGAACTTGGGATTCCAAGATCTCTCTGCACATCAATGCCGTTAAGAGTTTTGCCGTTAACTATATACTCTCTCCTAACCTACAACCTCTCAAAGTGCAACACCTCACACCTGCTCGAGTTAATCTCCATCTTTGGATAATAACTTTGGATAATGAATTTAAACCAGGGATGTATGACTCAACATTTAAAGAGTGGATGAAGAAAGGAATGACTGCATTTTGTACTGTTATTGAAAATGGAGACATAAGAGGTTTTCAAGATTTGAGGGATAGATTTGCACTTCGGAACCAAGACTTGTTTAGATACCTCCAACTGAGAGATTATTACAATAAAAAGGTAAAAAGGGAGGCACTAGAAGAAAAGAATCCAGTGATAGAAGTGATAGTTAGTGCGTATCATCAAAAAACATTGAGGATTATTTCTAAACTATCATAGTTTAATGGAATGTCAAGCTAAAACTACATTTTATGTAAAATTTAAGTGGGAAAAGGAATTGAACATTACAATCTCAGAAGAAGAATGGCATCATATGTGTGTAACACTACAGACATCCACCAATTCACAAAATTGGAGAGAATTTAATTGGAAAATTTTGATTTGTTTCTTTATTACGCCTAACATAAAAAGCAAGCAAATTCTAAGGCAGCAAACATGCTGGAGGCAATGTGGTCAAACAGACGCAAACCATGCACATATCTTCTAGAGTTGCCCAAAAATAGAACCATTTTTGAACAGAGTGAATTCAGAATTAACGGAGGTATTAGGATATATAGTCTGCAAGAAGTGTTCCATTTTATACCTGGGCAATATAACTACAGTGGTGCTGAAGGAAGACCATTACTTAGTTAAAATCCTACTCACAGCTGGCAGAAAGGCCATTACAAGAAACTGGCTCGCAGCTGACACACCCAGACTTAGACAATGTACAGGAAATATTTGTCATGGAGAAAATGACATATTCTCTAAGAGTGAAAGAAGACGAGTTTAACAGAAAATGGGAAAAATGGATTAGGTATAGAAATAAAGACATCAACGCTGTATAATTTTATAGACAATAATGTACGTTATTGGAAAATGTTTTAATATGAAAATAGTTCTGTATACTGCATCATTAATTGGAAACTGAACCCCCCGCTACACTGTTGTACGTTTCATTGTAATGTTGTATGTTTCGTTGTTATATTTGTGTTTTATTTGTGTATACATAAAAGCAATAAAAACTAAAGTGGAAAAAAAAACTCCATCTGCCACTTTCCCACCCTTTTCTACAGCTGATCGATATACCACTGTATCTTCTGACAGCTTTCCTCACTGTCTGCAACTCTTCCAATTATGATGCCATCAGCAAACTTACTCACCAAACTATCTACATTTATGTACAGGTCATATGTACATGTCACAAACAGAAGAGATCCCAGCACAGATCTCTGTGGAATTCTACTGGTCACAGACCTCCAGCCAGAATGTCTACCATCCACCAGAACCCTTTGTCTTCTGTGAATACATACAACTAAGTCACTGTGAATCCCGAGCATCTTAATCTTCTGGATCAGCCTGCAATGAGGGACCTTATTAAAAGCCTTACTGAAATCCATATCTAAAACATCTATTGCCCCAAATCCATCAATCTCCTTCATCATCTCCTCAAAAAACCCAATCAAGTTAATAGTGAGCAACACAGGGTCCCCACAGGGGACGGTCCTCTCTCCCTTCCTGTTCACCATCTACTTCAGATATAACTCGGACTCCTAATACCTGAAGAAGTTCTCGGATGACTCTGCAGCAGTGAGGGGAGGAAAGCTGAATACAGAGGTGTAGTCAACTACTTTGTTGAGGAATGTGGGCTGAAACACCTGCAGCTGAACATCGACTAGACTAAGGTGTTAGTGGTGGACTTTAGGAGGAGAGGAACGCCCCAGTCCCCTGTTTCCATCAATGGTGTGGACGTGCAGTTTACCAATGAGTACAAATACTTTGGAATTTACATGGACAGTAAACTGGACTGGTCCAGGAACGCTGTGGCCCTGTACAAGAAGGGACAGAGCCGGCTGTACTGTTTGAGAAGGCTCCGCTCCTTCAATGTCTGCAGAAAGATGCTGCAGATGTTCTACCAAATCAGTGGTAGCCAGTGCCATCTTCACTGTCATGTGCTGGGGCAGCAAGGAGAAGGCAGTGGATTAACAAGCTAATCAGGAAGGCTGGCTCCATCCTGGGGGTAGAGTTGGATTCATGGGAGATAATCTTGGAGGGGAGGATGCTCCTCAAACTGCAGAGCATCTTGGACAATACAGCTCACCCCGTCCATGATACACTGGTCAACCTGAGGAGCACCTTCAGCAAGACTGGTTCTACTAAGATGCAGTATAGAAGGTCACAGGAGATCCTTTTTCTCTCTGTAGCTATCAAACTGTACAACTCGTCCTCCTTCGGTCGTGGGGTAGACCGACTCCTCCACCACCCATCCCAATCTTTGCACATGCCCAATCCTTTCCACTCGTCACTTTAATTTCATGTTTCTTGTATCTTGTGTTTTATGGCTGATGGCAGATCAATTTCCTTCCTGGGATAAATAAAGTTCTATCAAAATAAATAAAGTTCTATCATGTACAAAGCCATGCCAGCTATCCCTAATTAGCCCATTCTCTTCCAAATAGATCCTATCTTGAAGAATTATCCCACCACTGACGCGAGGTTCACCGGCCTATTGTTCCCTGGACTTTCTCTACTTCCCTTCTTAAACAAAAGAACAACACTGATACATTAGCGGCTGTTAAAATATTTTTAGATAGGCATATGGATACGCAGGGAATAGATGGATGTGGGTTATGTGCAGGTACATAAATGATGATCTTGGTATCATGTTACAGGCTGTACACAGACATTATTATGGAGATAACGTAAATGTTTAGAACTAGCACATCCCTCACAATAAAAATGAACTAAATAGGCCGGGTGTGAATATAAAACAATCATAATCAGTGCACACAAATCAAAACGGGAGTTTAAACATCAGGCTTTGATTATCCAAAAGCACATTTTGGTTTCTGCATTCGGACTGCCACACGAGTCAGGCGACACAGTGGTGGAATGATAGACCTGCTGCCTCTCTGTGCCAAGGACCAGGTTTGAATTCTGACTACGGGTGTTGTCTGTGCGGAGTTTGTACGTTTTCCCTGTGACCGCATGGGTCTCCTCCGCAATCTCCAGTTTCCTCAGAAAATCGCAAAGGCGTACGGGTTTATAGGTTAATTGACCTCTGTAAATTGCCTCTGGTATCTAGGGAGTGGATGAGAAAGTGAGATAACATAGAATTAAGTGAACAGGTGATTGAAGGCCGGCATGGATTCAGTGGGCCGATGGGCCTATTTCCATGCTGTACCTGTAAACTAACTAAAGTGATCGTGTTGGTCCTCTGGTTGCCTCCAACATTCCAAAGACTTGCAAGTTTGTAGGTTAACTGACTTCTGTAAATTGCTTTAAGTGTATAAGATGGGATAGTGGAATAACATAGAATTAGTGTACGTGTAATGAATGGACGGCGTGGACTCGGTGGGCCGAAGGGCCTGTTTCTCTAAACAAAACTAAACAAACCTACTTTACAGAGTTCCACTTTATTTCCAGCTTCATCCATTTCCTCCCTGAGGGAGTCGATCTTTGCTGCTACTGCCTGAAAATTGGCTCCTGAAAACGCAGCTTTGTGTGCTTGATTATAGCTGGAATAAAACAGGACATGTATTTACTTTAAGTTCCAAACTAGGCACCACATCAAGCAGTCACAACAGTCCTTTGGCTAAACTTAATCCACTACATGTTTTTCTTTACCCAGATGCAAATTTGCCCTCAAATCCCAAATTGATATTTGCCATCAATATCCGTTTCCACCAATAATTCCTCACCATTGGTTTGAAATGATAATTGCATTGATCAGTCGTCAAAGTATAATTTAAAAACGTTACCGCATTTTTGCTGAATCCCAGTCAAGTACAAGTTTAGCCAACTGTTTCCTCTGCTTCTGAATGTTAGGAATCTCCATCTTTAAAAGGATATATAAAAACAAGTAGAATTTTTAAAAGATAATTCCAATAAGACATGCTTCCAACATAATTCCAGACAGTGCCCTGGTTTGACATGTTTTGAGCAGCTAATGATTATAGGTGGCTCTTGATCGAGAAGTTTAGGGTTCAGGTGCCAAGACACTTGACATCTAGACGGCACTGTGGCGCAGGGGTAGAGTTGTTGCCTTATAGCACCAGAGACCCGGGTTTGATCCTGACTACGGGTGCTGTCTGTACGGAGTTTGTACGTTCTCCCCGTGACCTGCGTGGGTTCTCTCCGGGAGCTCCAGTTTCCTCCCACACTCCAAAAATGTAGAGGTTTGTAGGCTAATCGGCTCAGTAAAATTGTAAATTGTCTCTAGTGTGTGTAGGATGGTGTTAGTGTACGGGGATCACTGTTTGGCGCAGACTCCGTGGGTCGAATGGCTAGTTTCCACGCTGCATCTTTAAAATTGAAACCAAAAAAGTTTCACTTATATTCCAGAAGTTGGAGCATTGCTCACAGGTCAAAGAGTATTCAAAAGCTGTGTGACTCAAGGAGAAAACTGGAGCTAAACGTTAACATTTCTACAGTGCAGAGACAATAAGTGCAACACATCTTTTTTTACTCACCTCTGCTAAATTGCTGAATGGATCAAGGATATCCTTCTCAATTTGAAATTCATAATTAGCAAGTTCAAATGCCAGTTTATTCTCTGCTTCACTACATGTTTCCAACAATTTCCTGAAACCAAATGGTTACAAAGTATTACTGTGAACTGTTTTTGAAAAAGCTCAGATACCTTCACTTTCTTTTTACTCTTTCTCTATTGAGTGTGAAAATTCCAGCCTTTTGGTATTGGGAAGAAAAAAGATTAAGTGTTGGTCGTAATGAGAGAAGGACGAGAGATGTGGGTGCTTATATTTACAGATTCCAAGTCAGAAATGATTGAAGAACAAAGGTGAAATGGAATGAGAGAGAAAGGCCAATTTTGCAGAATCAGCGATGACTTTTCATCTGAAGGGGCAGTAGTTGCTGCAATGGGGTTTAAGAAACTATAGCATTTGTTTTGCTCTAGTTTGTTAATGTTGTTTATAATAAAGCAACATGCTTTTACCAAATTAAGTGTCCCAGTAACAGCCCATCATTATGCTTCGATTACGTGAAAGGCATGGCTGAATCGATTCCAATATATGAGATCTTGGATGCAAAACGAGGAAGGCCAGGTTAAGCATAAATTTTCTTAATCTGAAAAGGGTACAGAAAACATTTACGAGAATGTTGCCACTACTTGAGGGGCATAGCTATAAGGAGGTTAGGCAGGCTAGGACTGTATTCCTTGGAGCTCACGAGGCTGTTCTTAGAGTTGTATAAAATCAAGAGGAAAACAGATATGGTGAATGCACAGTGTCTACCCAGATTAGGGGAATTAAAAATAATGGGACATGTGTCTAAGGTGAGAGAACAAGATTTAATTGGATTTAAACGTTGTAATCATACCTGCCTCAACTATTTCCCCTGGCAGCATATTCCATACACCCTCCACCCTTTGTGTAAAAAAGTTGCCCCTCATGTTCCTATTAAATCTTTCCCCCCCTCACCTTAAACCTATGTCCTCTGGCTCTTGATTCCCGTACTCTGGGTACAAGTCTCTGTGCATTTACTCTATCTAATCCCCTCATGATCTTATACACCTCTATAAAATCACCCCTTATCCTGCTAAGCTCCAAGGAATAAAGTCTAGTCTGCTCAATCTCTGCCGAGAGCTCAAGCCTGGCCACATTGTCATAAGTCTTCAGCTTAACAACATCTTTCCTATACCAAAACTAAACACAAATCCTCCAAATTTACCAATGTCTTACTGAATATAATTGTAACATAACCTCCCAACTTCTGAACTAAATTCTCCAACTAATGATGGCCAATGTGCCGATAGCCTTCTTACCCACCCTATCTACCTGTGATGCCACTTTCAAGGAACTATATACCTGCACTTGTAGATCCCTCCGCTCTATAACACTCACCAGAGCCCTGCATTCTTTGTGAAGGTCCTGCCCTGTTTTGACTTCCCAAAAATGTAATACCTCGCACCTAGGAAGACACAAAATGCTGGAGTAACTCAGCGGGTCACACCTATCTGTATTAAACTCCATTCATCATTCCTCAGTCCACCCGCCCAACAGATCCAGATCCTGCTGCAATAACCTTTTTCATTATCCATGATGCCACCCACTTTATTGTCATCTGCAAACTTGCTAATCATGCCTTGTGCACTTTCATCCATATAAACCACAAACAGCAAAGGGCCCAGCACTGATCTATGAGGCATTCCAATAGTCACAGGCCTCCAGTCCAAAAAACAACCTTCCACTGTCACTGCTTCCTTCCATGAAGCCGATTCTCTATCCACTCGGTAAGCTCTGCCTGGATCCCACCAATCTAACCTTCCAGAGGAGCCTACATGCAGAACCTCTTCAAAGAACATTATACAAAATAAACATAGAAAATAGGTTCAGGAGTAGGCTACTCGGCCCTTCAAGCCAGCACCGCCACAGGAGTAGGCTACTCGGCCCTTCATGCCAGCACCGCCATTCAATATGATCATGGCTCATCATCTGAAATCAGTATCCTGTTCCTGCTTTTCCCCATATCCCTTGATTCCGTTAGCTAGATCAAACTCCCGCTTGAAAACATCCTGTGAATTGGCCTCCACTGCCTTCTGTGGCAGAGAATTCCAGATTCACAACTCTCTGGGTGAAAATGTTTTTCCTCATCTCAGTCCTAAATGGCCTACCCCTTATTCATAAACTGTGACTCCTGGTGAACCTACGCTGCACACCCTCAATAGCAAAAATGTCCTTCCTCAAATTAAGAGACCAAAACTGCACACAATACTCCAGGTGCGGTCTCACCAGGGCCCTGTACAACTACAGTAGGACATCCTCGCTCCTAAACTCAAATCCTCTCGCAATGATGGCCAACATGCCATTAGCTTTCATCACTGCCAGCTATACCTGCATGCTTACTTTCAGTGACTGATGTACAAGGACAAGGACACCCGGGTCTCGTTGCACCTCCCCTTTTCCTAATCTAATTCAGATAATGTGTGTGGGAAAGAACTGCAGACACAAAATACTGGAGTAACTCAGCGGGTCATGCAGCATCTCTAGAGAGAAGGAATGGGTGACATTTCAAGTCGAGACCCTTCCTCAGACTGTACCATATAACCATATAACAATTACAGCACGGAAACAGGCCGTGCTGACCATTTGTTTTCCCCTGTATTTCCCTGTAGGGGAATACCACCCGCTGAGTTACTTCAGCATTTTGTGTCCACCATTCAGACAATAATCTGCCTCCCTGTTCTTGTCACCAAAGTGGATAGCATCATATTTATCCACATTACACTGCATCTGCCATGCACCTGCCCACTCATCCAACCTATCCAAGTCAACCTGCATCCTTCTCGCAGCTCACAATGCCACCCAGCTTTGTGTCATCCGCAAAATTGGAGATGTTACATTTAATTCCCTCGTCTAAATCGTTAATATATATTGTAAATAATTGACGTCCTAGCACTGAGCCTTGTGGCATCCCACTAGTCACTGCCTGCCATTCTGAAAAGGAACCGTTAATTCCTACTCTTTGCTTCCTGTCTGCCAGCCTGTTCTCTATCCATGTCAATAACCTACCCCCAATACCATGTGCTCTAATTTTGCACACTAATTCCTGTGTGGGGCCTTGTCAAAGGCTTTTTTCAAAGTGCAAATACACCACATCCACTGGCTCTCCCTTATCCATTCTACTTGTTACATCCTCAAAAGATTAGTCAAACACGATTTCCATGCTGACTTTGACCGATCCTCTCACTCCTTCCCAAATGTGCTGTTATCACATCTTTAATAAATGATACAATGTTACAATTTATTTGTTGTCATTTGAACCTCATTGAAGTTCAAACGAAATTTGGTTTCTGCAGTCATACAACAAGAAAAAAAAATGTAGCTGTGCTTTAAATATCGTTTGTCACGTGGTGTTTTATCAGTAACGTGCTTCATTTCATATTTTATGCTTTTGTGGATTGCCCTCTACTATTTGAAGTCAAGAATTTTAGCGTGTTGTGTCAAAAGAAACGGATTCTAGGGTTGTATAATTACGCAAAAAGTACTTACATAATGAGAGACTCATCGCCCAAGAAGCCGAGTCCTTCTTGCATGCTTTGGGATAGAGCCATAAGTGGCAACTTTTTCTGAAAATATTTAAAAAAATCAAATCTTTAAGGAATATCAATTCACAACTATACCACTGAGTTTGACAGAAGAGGTTATCTTAACTCCCATTACCTAAAAAGGCCTGTCCCACCAGCATGCGACTGCATGCGGCGAGCGCGACCAAACGTGGTGGCTTGAGCCGCGCGGCCTCGCGGGGCCGGTTCCACTTCGAATGAAATGGGTTTGTAAGGGAATGTTTTTGACGAGAATTAGGTCAGATGAGATTGCTTGCGCTTTAAGGGCCTGTCCCACCAGCATGCGATTGCATGCGGCGAGCGCGACCTAATGTGGTCGCTTGAGCCGTACGGCCTCGCGGAGCCGGTCCCACTTCGATCGCCGGAGGCGCATGGAGTTGTGGGGGGCTGGTCCCGACATCATACTCACCTGGGCAGGAGGCAGGCTGACTGAATTTGGACGTCGCACAACGTCGGGCAGTGGCGTCATCACGCAACGGCACGCAGGGCGGTGACGTCAGCGCGCAATGCCACGCGCTATGTGTACACAGTGAAGACGCTGTGTACGACGTTGAGACATCGCGTACGGCCTCAATGCAGCTGTGGGCCTGTCGGCCGTTGCCGCACGGTATTTTGAACATTGTCAGTTTTTCGGAGCCCCGCGCAATGTCGGGACCAGCCCCGCACAGCTCCATACGGCTCTGGCGATCGAAGTGAGACTGGCCCCTCGAGCCGTACGGCTCTTAAAGGCCCTTAAAGCACAAGCAATCTCATCTGACCCAATTCTCGTCAAAAACATTCCCTTACAAACCCATTTCATTCTGTTGCTGGATACACGTCCTATCGAAAAGATGGTTAGGTGGGCAAATGGGGGTAAGGTGGCTCTGTTGGTGAGGGATGAAATCCAAACTTTTGCAAGAAAAGACATAGAATCAGAAGATAGAGACATAGAGCACGGAAATAGGGCTGTCGGCCCATGCAGACCTAGTTACCCTGTGTTTGGCCTCTGAACCTTTCCTATCCATGTACTGTCCAAATGCCTTTTAAATGTTATTGTAGTGTTTCTGCTTCAACTATCTCGCTCACCAGCTCATTCTATATACCGACCATCCTCTGCATGAAAAAGCTTTCCCTCAAATTCCCATTAAAACCTTCCCCACTCATCTTAAACCCATGTCCTCTGGTTCTGAACTCCCCAACTCTGGGTAAAACACTCTGCATCTACCCTAACTATTTTCTTCATGATCTTGTACACCTCTATAAGATCTCATCCTCCTATATTCAAAGGAGCAGTCCTAGCTTGCCTAACCTTTCCCATTAGCTCATGGCAGAGCTGCCAAGTTTTGGCAGAACATTTCAGTATTCTAGTACCTGAAAATCAGTATTTTGCTGAGGGAATCAGTATTTTAACACTGTGCCATTTTGCTGAAAATTGTTTTGGTTTTTATGTGCAGTCATACCCATGTAAGAGTACAAGAACGCATAACGTTGCTACCAACTGACGTCTTCTACGCACAGTACTTGACAGTGCATTCATTGCCATCTCTTTGTATACTGCTGTTTGAACGGCTGCTTCCTGCTTTTAGCGCCAGATGATGTGTAGAAGCCATTTTGAAAGCCTCCCTCTCCCTCCCCTGCTCTCTCTCTCTCTCTCTCCTTCCCCTCTCTCCCTCCCTCCTTCACGCCCTCCCCCTCCCCTTCACGCCCTCCCCCTCCCTTCCTCCCCCTTTCCCTCCCTCCATCTCTCCTCCTTCCTATTCTTCTCCCTCCCTCCTCTCCTTCTCTCCTCCTTGAGACCACCCACCGTCCTGTAAAATCAAGACAAATCCAAATGTAACTGCAATCCCATTGGTAACCTTTCACCACTAGGCTTATCCAGAATTCTACCACTGCCTGAAATTTAATTAAAGGCTCAACTACCACTGAGAAAGAGAATTCCAAAGACTCGTTGTAATACGAGAATTTTCCTGTGACCCATTGCGCTGTGGTCATAGCACTCTGTGTAAAGCCTATAGCGCTCCAGCTGATAGCGCTATTTTTAGAACCCATAGCACTGTAGCCGACATCTCTTCGTTTAAATTCCCATGGGTTAAACTGACAGCGTCTGTTTAAACCTGGAGCGGGACAGGCAGCGACTCAGGAGAGAAGGAATGGGTGATGTTTCTGGTCGAGACCCTTCTTCAGACTGAACTGAACTCCATATTTAAAATCCGTATTTAACAATACAAAATCGTACATCTGTATTCTAATCGCATTTTCATACAAAATATGGAAAGTCCATACTATTTGACAGCTCTGTCGTGGCCTCAAGTCCTGGCAACATCCTCGTAAATCTTCTCTGCACTCTTTAAGCTTAACAACATCTTAATATCTTTCCTACAGCAGGGTGACCAAAACTGAACACAATATCTTGTGCAGGTTAATGTAACATCCCTACTTTTAAACTCAATACCCTGACTGATCACCTTCATGACCATTTTATCTACCCGTGACACCGCTTACAAGGAACTATGTACCTGGACTCCTTGATTGATACCTCTGCTCTACAACACTCCCCAGAACCCTGCCATTTACTGTAAAGGTCCTGCCCTGGTTAGACTTCCCAGAATGTAATACCTCACATTCATCTGCATTAAACTCCATTAACCATTCCTCAAGCCAACTTGCCCAACCAATCAAAATTCTGCTTTAACGTTTGATATCCATCTTCGCTATCTACAATATCATCCACTTTAGTGTCATCTCCAAACTTACAAATCATGCCTTGTATGTTCTCATCCAAATCGTTGATAAAAACCATCAACAGCAATGAACTAGTCACAGGCCTCCAGTCTGAAAAACAACCTGCCATCCATCACACTGCTTTCTTCATTGAAACCAATTTTCTTGCCAATCGGCTACCTCTCCATGGTTTAGAGATGTAGAATTCTTGAGTGTAGTATTAAGAAATTGCAATGGTAAAAAGACTCTGATGGAAATATATACAGGCCTCCAAATAGTAGCCAGGATGTAGGGTACAAATTACATCAGAAGATATGAAAGGCATGTAAGAATGACAAGTGAGTGGTCATGGGGGATTTCAATGCGCAGGTAGACTGGAAAAATTAGATTGGCACTTGATCCAAGAAAAGGAATTAGTAGAAATGCCTATGAGATGGCCTCTTAGAACAGATCGTGGTCAAGCCCACTAGGGAAAAGGCAATTCTGGATTTGCTTTTGTGGAATGAAACAGATTTGATTAAAGAGCTTAAGGTGAAGGTACAGGGAGAAGCTGAAATCAGATGTATTGGTAGTACTGTTAAGTAAAGGCATGAACGAGGAAATGGCTAAAGTTGATCATAAAGGGACCCTAGCAAGAATGACGGTGAAGCAATGACAGGAGTTTTTGAGCCCAATTCGAAAGACACAGGATCTTTTCATCCCAAAGAGGAAGAGACATACTAAGGGGTGAATGAGGCAACTGTGGCTGACAAAGAAAGTCATAGACAGCATAAAACTAAAAGAGAAGGCATTTTATATGGCATGGATTAGTGGGTAGCTAGAGGATTGGGGAATGTTTAACAGCCAATAGAAGGCAAATAAAATAGCAATAAGGGCAGAAAGGATGAAACATGAAGGCAAGCTAGCTAATAATATAAAAGAGGATACCAAAAGTTTCATCAAATATAAAGTGTAAAAGACAAGCGTGGACATTGTCCTGATGGAAAATGACGCTGGAGAATTAGTAATGGGGAACAATGAATACATTGTTTGCATCAGCAAGTGCGGTCGCTATAGCTAAGGAAAAGATGCTTGGATAATGGAAGGTCTGAAGGTGGATGTCACCTGAACCAAATGAACTACACCCAGGGTAACCAGCAGTCTGAAGAAAGGTTTCGGCCGGAAACGTTGCCTATTTCCTTCGCTCCATAGATGCTGCTGCACCCATTGAGTTTCGCCAGCATTTTTGTGTACCCAGGGTACTGAAAGAGGTAGCTGTACAGATTGTGGAGGCACTGAAAGTGATCTTCCAAGATTCAGTAGTCAGGTGCTTCCAGAGGACTGGAAAATCATAAAAGTAACCCAAGTGTTTAAAAAGGGAGCAAGTCAAAAGAAAGGAGCAAAATTGGGACAGTCGGCCCATCCAATCTGCTCATTTGATCACTGCTGATGTATTTTTCCCTCTCAACTCAATTTTCCTGCCTTCTCCCGTAACCTTTGACGCCCTTACTAATCAAGAATCTATCAATCGCCACTTTAAAAATACCAATGACTTGGACTCCAGTGCCGGCATTGAATTCCATATTCACCATCCTCTGACTAAAGAAATTCTGCCTCATCTCCATTCAAAAGGAATATCCTTTTATTCTAAGGCTGTTTCCTCTGGTCCTAGCCTCTCCCACTACTGGAAACATCCTCTCCACATCCACTCTATCTAGGTCATTCATTATTCGTTAGGTTTCAATGAGATCCTCACTCTTCCTTCTAAACTCCAGCAAGTTCAGGTCCAGAGCCATCAAATGCTTCTCATATGCTAACCAATATTCCCTGGTAACATTCCCATACACCTCCTCTGGACCCTCTCCAATGCCAGCACATTCTCCCTCACAAATTTGAGCACAAATATTCTGAATGTGGCCTGGCCAGTATCTTATAATGCCTCACCGTTACATTCCTGCTTTTATATTCTAGTTATCTCAAAATGGCAGCATTGCATTTCAAGTTCAAACGTTCAAGAGACATTTATTATCACATGCACCAATTGGTACAGTGAGATTTGAATTACAGCCATACGGATAAAAAAAAACAATACAATTTAACATGAACATCCCCACACAGCAGAATCAACGCTTCCCACTGTGAGGGAAGGCATAAAGTTCAGTCCTCTTCCTCTTAGTTCACCCGCGGTCGGGGCCTTTTGGGCCCTCCGCATTTCCCGCAACGGTGGCCCGAAGTTTCAGGCCCTCTCGCCGAGATGATCGGAGCTCCGACATCGGAACGGCGAACACTCTCAGCGCCTTGGAGTTTCCGAATCAGCCACTTCCTACCGGAGTCCGCGGCTCCCTAAGTCCACAGGCCAAGCTGGGCGGAGATTCAATGCTGGCGACTCCGGCAAGGGGTCCCAGGACTCCGCGATGTTAAAGTCAGCGTCGCCCGCGCCTGGAGGCTCCGCAAACCACAGCTCCACGATGTTAAACGGCACAATACTCCGGAGGTCCAGCGATCCTCGATAAGGCATCGCCCGCTCCACGATGGTAACTCAGTGCTGCGCCGCTGCTAAACCTCTGACCGGTAGGAAAGGCAGGAAAGGCCGAGCCAATCCAGATGGTATGCCGCGAGGAGGCAAAGATGCGACTCAGAGAAAAGACGCAACCTCGACCAGGTAGTGACTGAGAAGACGGTTTCCCCCTTCCCCCCCCCACATAAAAAAAGACTAAAAGACATCCAAAATAAAACTTTTAGACAGACTAAAAATAACAAAAAGGATGAAAGGACAAACAGCTGCTGGTAAGGCTGCAGCATGTGGCGCCACCCGATGACCCAAATTTGCCTTCCTTACTACCGACTCCATCTGCAACATACTTTTTTAGGGATCTGCAGCAGCATTCCCAAGCCTATTTGTACCTCCAATTTCTGAATCCTCTCTCCATTTAGAAAATACTTTTACTCCTTCTACTAAAGTGCATGACCGTGCACTTTGCTTCGCTGTATTCCATTTGCCACTTCTTTGCTACTGCCCCAAACTGTCCAAGTCCTTCTGCAGACTCCCTGCTTCCTTGACAATACCTGCTCTTCCACCTATTTTCGTGTCATCTGCAAACTTTCTAAATGGGGATAGGATTTAACAATCTGAGGTACAAAGGAATTTGGGAGTAGTGGTGCAGTATTCCCAAAAAGTTAATTTGCAGGTTGAGTTGGTAGTAAGGAAGGCAAATGCAATGTTAGCATTTATTTTGTGGTCTCCAAAATAAAAACAGGTATGTAAAGCTAAGGCTTTAAGGTGCTGGCTTTGACCCAGCTCTGGATGAGATGTAATTTTCTTTATTTTAATGTTAGAATAACAATATACATTGTCTACAATCACTGTTTATTAAATAGGCAAGGATATAACTTATTTACTGGAGAATCTAAGTAAATTATACTTGAATAGAAAATTGACACAAGCTCACGTTTACATCTTCAAGAGAAATCATTTAAAAAAGAATTGAGCTAAAATACCAGCAGGAACATCTGATTTCCCACCCACAACACAATTGTCATGCACAACAGTATTACTTACACAGCGTTTGTCCACGTCGGTGCCCTGCTGAACTTGCAAACACGCAGCCAGTCTTTTATGAATAGTATGAGAAATAATTCTGATTGTATCCATCCGCTTCTCAATCTATGTCAGAAACATGGAGAACACATCACATTAGGTATTACTCTCTTTCCATTTTCTGATTATAAAGTACAGATATCAATGCTTTGTTATGTATGTTTTGTTTCCTCAATCTATAAATTCATGACAGTTATTACACTGTAGAGTACAGGAGTAAATATAAACAAGAAATTAGGAAAGTAATCTGTTTAGTAGCATCAACTGACTTTTTGTCTTAATATATTTAAATATATTTCAATAGCATGTCTTGCAATTTCAAAGACATAGATAAGCACCAATAGTTTGTTGGTGATGGATTCCGGCTCGACTTCCAAGGCTTTATTAGTTAATCTGGGATAACACAGCAAAGAAACACCGTGGACATTCTGCCACACAATCTCCAACCACCTCACCTGTATCCACATATTAATTGCCAGGTTTTGTCCTACCCCCACCTCTCTTCTAGTTTTAGTCCCCCATTAGGATTCTGTGTAGAGTTTTCACATCTGTGTAGAGTTTGCATGTTCTACCTTTGACTGCACTGGTTTCCTCCAGGTGCGCCAGATTCCTCCCACATCCCAAAGACGTGTGGTGGTCATACCTCTTGCCTGATGGGAGATTGGAGAAGAGGGAGTACACCGGATTGAGACTGGTCCTCGATTATGCTGGTGGCCTTGTCAAGGCAATGAGAAGTGTAGATGGAGTTAATGGAAGGGAGTTTGGTTTGCGTGATGATCTGGGCTACGTCCACAACGCTCCACAATTTCTTGTTCTCTTGGATGGAGCTGTTGCTAAACCAGGCAGTGATGCATCGTGATAATAGAAATTGGTGACATGCTGAACTTCCTTGGTGCACTTTCTTGGTCATAGTTTTGATGTGGTTGGTCCAGGACAAATTGCTGGCGATACTTCGGCGATTTCAAATGTATGTGTACTGCTTCGCTTCCTGAAGTCAATCACAATCTCCTTTGTCTTCCTGACATTGAGAGAGAGAATGTCTTGAAACTAGGTTACAATGTTCTCAATCTCCTTTCTGTACTCCATCTTGCCATTATTTGATATCGGGCCCGCTACAGTGGTCTCGTCTGTGCACTTGTATATTGAGTCTGAAGAAGGATCTTGGCCGAAAACGTCACCAATCCTTTCTCTCCAGAGATGCTGCTTGTCCCACTGAGTTCCTCCAGCATTTTGTGTCTAACTTGTAAATTAAGTTGGATTGGTATTTGGCTGCACAGCGATGAATGTATAAGGAGTATAGAAGGCGGCTGAGAATGCATCCTTGCGGGGCACCGTAAACTAAACAATCTGAAATGCTGCCTTTCAGAAATGGCATTAAATGGAGGTTCTATTGAGTTACTCGTTGGCACTATTTCTAGAGCAGGGAACTAACATAGAAACGTAGAAAATAGGTGCAGGAGTAGGCCCTTCAAGCCAGCACCGCATTAAATATGATCATGACTGACCATCCAAAATCAGTACCCCGTCTGGCTTTTTCTCCCATATCCTTTGATTTCCTTAGCCCTAACTCTAACTCTCTCAGTCACCCCAGTATTATCTTTTATCAACACCATGTAATAAATTGTTTGCAAACAGGCTGTTATCTTTGAGATTACAACAATGACAACACTTCTAAAACACTTCATTGTTTTTCAAGTGTTGTATGACATCTTATACTGTGAAAGGCACTTTATAAATGGTAACTATTTCCTTTCTTGTAAACAGTGAGAATTTATCCAAGACATGCCAGTCTGCATCACCATAATGTCTCACATTTTTTCCAAGTCTAAATATGTCACGGGCTTCCTCCTTGTCCATTTCCTCATCCATCTTTCCATTTGTATCCAGCAAATGTTGTAAGCATCTAGATTTCGAGGCATGTATCTTAATTTTGTTCCCACTCACTCTGTGAGCGTGAGAATTTCAGATTAGTTTATTATCACATACACCCAGGGTGCAATGAAATTCAGAGTAAACACTACATGTAATAATGATAGATATAACAATAAGAACAATAAATACAAACAGCAGTATGGTGAAAAGATTGTACTGCAATCTGAAGTCGTGCAATAGAAAAACTAAAGTACAATAATGGAATAACTGAATGAGAGTAAAGAGTAAGTTTGTGGCAGCATATCCGAGAATGGGTTGTGGAAAGGATGACTGGTTCAGGAGTCTGACAGCAGGCATGATTCATGTGTTTGCAGATGACGCTAGGATGGGTGGTATTGTAGGCAGTGCAAATGATTTATCAAAAATGTAATGACCTGCTGACGCATCCCTGGCTCCCACCATCTCCCCAGCCATTTGGAGCCCCGGCTTCCGACCCTACTCTCAACTCACAAGGTGCGAGCACCACTCTCACCTGCTGCTGTTTCTTGCTGTTGGAAGTGACTATATCTGCTCCGTGCTCAATCACGGCCACCTGTTTCTCCGGTCACCCTGTCCAGTTGGCCTCTTCCCCCCCCCCCCCCCCCCACCGTTGCTTCCTCCTTCTCCCCATAGTCACCGACAGAGAGGGGAGGGAGCCCCACAGATAGCAAGCTTAGTTTTAAACTGAAACGATACAAAGTGCAGAGTAACTCAGCCGACTGAATCAGTCTGAGGAAGGGTTCCGATGTCACCAGTTCTCCAGAGATTCTGAGCCGCTGAATTACTCCAGCAATTTCAGTCTTTGTCTATATACTATCATCTGCCGTCATCAGCAATAATGGACATCACTCCCTCTGCTATGGTCCGTTATAATGAGGGTTTACTGTAAATGGAAGGGAGTGGTGTCCGTTATTGCACTCTCCAATCCCAACATCAAGGGGATCAACAGAAAATGCAGCCTCAGGAAAGCAGCTAGTATAAAAGATCCACACAACCCTGGCCACACTCTCATGTTGCTGCTAACGTTGGAAAGGAGGTACATGAGCTGGAGAATAGGGACCTCCAGATACAAGAACAACTTCCTCCCATCAACTATCAGGCTCGAATCTCACTGCATAACCCTAACCACAAACCTGACCTTGGCAACTATCTACTGTGGGCTTTGTGTAGGTTGCACTATGTACTTTGGTCTGCAGTACTATGATTTAGTTACCACTATTATTGATAATTTATTGCAATATTTATTGTTGTATATTTATTTGCCGTTGCACTGATGTGTTTCTCAAGATGCAGCCTCAGGAAATAAGAATGTAATTGTTCTGGTCCTGGTGCATATGATTCTTGATGCCCTTTCTTAAATAAAAATCTCATAACCTTCATTACATTATACTTTGTTTTACGCAAAAGAAAGTGATTGAATTAATGTCCTCTAACAGGATGCTGTATTTTCATGAATACAGGAAAATGTACACATCACTCACAATTAGTGCGTTCACTTCAATGATATATTGCTACCAACACAAAAATCAAAAGATTACCTGCAGCAGGTCATCGCTAAGTACCTCCGTCTTCTCAGCTCTGAAACATAAAATACCAATGATTAGAATCACATCTGAAATCTGAAGGAAGAGTAGTAAACCAGTTACAGGAAAGTCTAAAACATGTCATTAACACAGCAAACTGTCTCTTTTCAAGTCCATTCATGTGTATGTTTAACACTTTGATTACCATCAACTCCTTCACACTTTAGTCCTACACTTCAGTTACTTCTATCACATGCTCAACACGTCCATGTGCCTATCCAAAAGCCTCTTTAATGCCACTAAGGCATCGGCTTCCACTGCCACCCTTGGAAGTGCGTCAGAGGCCCCCATCACTCACATCTCCATTAAACTTTCTCCCTCTCACCTTATAGTCATGCCCCCGATTGTTAGACATGTCCACCCTGGGGAAAAGGTTCTGGCTGTTTCCCCTTTCTGTGCTTCTCATAATTTTACATGCTTCTATCAAGTCTCCCTTCAACCTCCAACATTCCAGAGTAAACAATCCAACTTTATCCAATCTCTCCTTGTACCTGAAACCTTCTATACAGGCATTGTTCTGGTAAACCTCTTCTGCATCCTCTCCAAAGCCTCTACATCTTTCCTGCAATGGGGTGACCCCAGAACTACACACAACACTCCAGATGTAGCCGAACCAAAATCCTAGAGAGCTCATCATGACTTTGACTCTTATATTCAATGCCCCTATCAATAAAGGCAAGCATACCATATGTATTTTAAACCAACCTGTGGTGCCAAGTTCAGTGAGCTGTGTGCTAGGATTCCAAGATCCCTCTGTACATCAATGCTGTTAAGGGTCTTTCAGGGTTTACAGCCTCTTTGATTACCCACAGCATGCTGATCCGGCACTTTGATCAACGAGCCTGTAAATGATTTCCACGTCATCTGTGGACTTTCCCCAATAACAACTGCTCCCTAGTTCCTGCCTAATGACATTGTAATCTGATTCGCCCCAACATCTAGATGTTTCCCTGTTCAAAACAATCTTAAAACCTATGGCGTTACGATCATTATCTCCAAAAATGCTCTTACACCATAACGCCAGTCACCTGGCCAGGCTCATTTCCCAATATGAATTCCAGTATGGAATTCCTGGAAAATATCCAGCTTATAGAATTTTAAGGAAGCACGAGAAAGATACAAGAGTAAGGGGGTGCCCTACAAAAAATCCAATGTGGTAGAATGGAGAAAGGAAGGGAAACGGCAGCGACTGCTGATTTATGGCCTGAATCCTAGCGAGCTCCTCATTCTCTGCTGGAAATTAGCATGATGAAACAGAGGGAGGAGTTTAGGAAGAGATGAATACAAATACATGTTCAGTTAGTCAGATTATTTCTGACATCCAACTGGGATTGGAGCAATTGCTGAACATCATCTTAAATCAGCCTTGTTGGAAGATACTCCAAAACATAGTTAATAGGAACTAAGATTAAAGCCGAGTACCACACTGCTTCAATGCTGCACATTATTCTAGACATGCTGAGAATAAAGATCCGTGTCGGTAATGGCGTGTGGCTCATTCCACCCATCTTTGTTCCACTTGCCGTCAAAGACCTATTCAGCTATTTTGCATCATCCTGAGGCAATGTTCAAAAACAAGATAAAGGGTCTAATGTCCCCAACTCAGCCATTCTTTGCAACATCAACCAAATTACCGCACAACTGAAAATAAATTGATGAGACCGGCAAAATATTACAAAAGGAAATCCTGTGGTTGTTGAGTCTACATCCAGCATCTGACTTAAAATGGTATTTAATCATTCCTCAGAGGCCAGTTATTTGTTAATACTGGGCCCATGCAACTTGAAACAAGTTCACAGGAAGTGCTCTGCTTAAAGAGCATGGGTTTCAGTTTTGATCTCATTTCCAAAAATAAACTTCAAAATAACTTGTTGTAAACAACTTTCTTTTATGTAATTTACGACCTTGAATCGACTGGCAATGTTTAGGATTCCCATCATCAATACCCTGGTGGACACCTTTGGCAAAGAACTCAACTGGACCAACCTCATAACTCTTGGCTGCAAGAGAAGGTTAGAGACTGGGTATCCTGTTAAAAGTAATTCATCTCTTGATACCCCAGAGACAGGAGTTTGATAGATAATGTACCTTTTTCTTGGAAGACAGCAGTGCCAACAACTCTGACGTATCTTGATATCATCTGGGACATAACACCGTGCTTTATTGGTATCCCATCCACCACCTTACACATTGAATCCCTCTTCCACCACACTGTAGTTGCAGTGTATACCATCTGTAAAATGCACTGGGTAGTTATTCATCCAGACTGCGCCTATATCTTCCGACCCCTTTGCAAGAAACAACAAGGGCAGCAGGTGGATGTGAATACCATGAACTGCAGGACAAGTTACACAATCACAAATGGAAAATATATCAACAGGCTTTCTTCGTTGCTGGATCAAAATCCTGAAACTTTGTATTCAACAGGTTACCAGCTTCTAAAAAGTGCAGTTTATCCAGAAGAAATCTTATTCTTGTACACCTTCACATTATTTCACTATTAAATAATTGGCCAGTGATACAGCAAATATTTAGGAATGCTAATGTTATGTTAATCTTTATTGTAAGGGGTATAAAGTATAAACACAGGGACATTTTGATGCTACTTTACATATGCTGACAAGACCGCAACTGGAGAATCCACATTTAAGGATAAAATTGCATTAGAGGTAGAGCAGAAATGATTCACAAGGATGATTCTTGTGATCAAGGCACTGAGCAGACTGGGCCTAAACTTACTGGAGTTGAGAATGAGCGTGGCGTTATTGAAATTCTGATTGAAGCGTATTGATGGTGTGGAAACTGAGAGGATGTTGTTCCTGTTGGGGTACCTAGAATTAGGTGGCAATTTTTTTTCTGAATAAGGGTTGCCCATTTAGCACAGAGGTACTGATTTCTTCTCTCAGAGACTTTTGATTTATTTGAACAGAAAACTATTAATGTGGAATCATTGACTATATTGAAGGTAAAGATTGACTGATCACCGATTGCCTTCTCAACTGATTTTCAGTCTTTTTTCTCACACTTGAATGTATCCCCACTTATGGGTTGCAGAACTATATGAGCTTTCAAGCTAAATCTGAACATAAGTCACGAAAATAAAAATAATCTGAAGTTAAATAATGTTGCGGTGCCATTACTGTTTTCATACAGTGTGGCCGCTTCTTCTGCCTTCCATTATGCAAAAAAAATCCTCTATTACCGATGACGTACCGTGGTGTCATGAAACTCTGTTGGTGACTTTTCTTATTCCTTGTGTTACCCCCATCATGCTGTAATCCATTCAATGTAGATTTTGCAAGCCCGCACTTGTAAAATTCAGAATGAACACCTTATGCGAACATTCTTTAGTTCAGCTTGATGAAGCATGAATTAGAACGATCAATGAGGTAGTACCATTAATCTAGTCGGACAGGTTCAGGGACAACTGCAAATGTAAACAGTGAGCATGCTGTCTGCAAGGACAATGCAGGATAAAGGTAAATAATTCTGCAAGTTTAACACTCACAAGTTTGTTGAGTGAGCACTAGGGATATTAATCTGGAGTTCAAAATACTAATACTCTGGTCTGACACTGGAAGGCTATTTTAAATTTCCACGACAGAGCATATCACATGTTCAGCTTTGGAAATTTACCTTTTTTTCCCCTCCAATTATCTTGGGTGGCAAGTTAAGAGCATGAAGTAATAAAATATAAACGCACAGTAGTAACAGCAACACAAGAACCATTATCCAAATGAGTTGAAGGTTACAGACACAACGCTAAGGCGAAAATACCAACAGCTATTTTTAACTCAAAAACTAGTAGTATCTTAAAATGTCATGTTTCAATTGTAAAACAACAGAAAGAGACAAATGTCCTCAAAAAGTATACAAATTTCACAGAATTGTATATTATTTAAAGCGGGTTACATTCAGCCATGCCCTTGGCTCAAGTCTTGTAGGACTTTCAAGAGCCCGCACAATGTTTGGGATTGTTCACAATGCTTGAAGGCACAACATTCACTAAGGAAAGACATTTAATGCCGAGGGCAGCAATTGTTTGTGGTAACTCAGAATTTGGTATGGGCACGTTTCTTTCCTAGGTTCAACTATGGGTTCCTAAAAAAGGCTGCAGTTATAAACATAACTCAGTTTGTAATGAGACATAAAAACTAAGTGAGAGAAAATCTTTGGAATTACTCGCTTTATGCGAGGATTATTCAGCTGAAACAGCTGAAACATTTGTGTGAAACGGATGCACAAATTGTTTGAATATAAACTCGAAACAAATATATTTTTTAAAAGGCACAACATATACGTAAAATGGCAATGCATTCAGACATGTACACCAAATAACTATTGCTTGTAAACAAGGAACAGAAATAAGCCAAACTTACCTAGTGAGGTAAGTGCTAAGAAAGCACAGCAGCATCCCTGTGACTACTTTTTCATCATCTTAGATGTTTTGACTGTTTTTTAAAACTGCAGATTATCCACATTACATGTCTCTGTGGTATGCTTTCAAATGAATTGCCTTTCTCCAGAAAAACAAAACTGAGGATTGTGGAATTCATTTACCCTGTGCCCCGACATTTCAATCTGCTTCATATTTAGAAATGACTGAAGAATATAGCCGCCGTTAATCATTGAGCTCATTGGATAGAAGCCGCATCAAGAGATCTGATATTAGAAGTGAATGGATTTAAAGAGACCTTGTAACTTGTAAAGGTGGCCATTTGTGTGAAAAACTTGTACGAATCACCACAAAAATGAATCTGCATTGTTGCACTCCAAGCTGGAGAACCCAATCAGGGTTTCATTATAAATGCACCAGAGAGTGGCAGATGTTGAGAAGAGAAATATTTGATGCCCGAAAGGTCTCCATTCATAACACAAGCCAACATCAGGCAAGTAGCTCCAGAACTGCGATGCAATGTGGGAAGAGGTGCATAACATAAGGAAGTTGGAATGGTCTGAAGTAGCATCAAATTTAACAACTCTAATTTAGTTGTTTATAAAAACAGTGTGGAATCAGGCCCTTCAGCCCACTGAGTCCACGCTGACCAGTAATTGTCCATATGCTAGCTCTAAACAATACACTAGGACCAATTTTAGAGAAGCCAATTAAGCTACAAACCTGAAAGTCTTTAAAATGTGGGAGGAAACTGGAGCACCCAGAAAAAATCATGCAGTCACAGGGAGTAAGTGCAAACTCTGTACATATATTACCTGAGGTCAAAATCGACACGGGTCACTGGCACTGTAAGGCAGCAACTCCACTGCTGCACCACTGTGCCGCCCATATCTCGACATCTACCCTGTTGTGCCCCATCACAACTTTACATTGTCTTAATGGGGTGGGAGATTGCAGCCTTCACGTGGTCCACCCTGTTTCGACTAAGGCAATCGACCCGACGTGCACAAACAAAAGTTCAAATAGAACATGTTGACCTACAACTTTAGGAGTGCACGCCATACACAAGTAGAAGATGAAGATTGTCTTAATATGATCATTCCTCATTCTTCTCAACTCTGAAGAATACCAACCTAAATTTTCCGTCTCTGAGTAAAATACAAAGTGCTGGATTTGTAGCAGGTCAAGCAGCATCCACCATGACAATGGACAGGCGACGTTTCGGGTTGAGACCCTTCCTCAGACTGAAAAAAGATCCCAATCCAAAACTGAAGAAGGGTCCCATCCCAAAACATTGCCTGCCCATTCAATTCATGGATGCCGCATGACCATGAACTCCTCCAACACTCTGCGATCTGCTCAAGATTCCTGCACCTACAGTTCAGTGCGTCTCCCATTTATAGCCTCTCTGATCACTGGATTTAACCCTGGGAATATCTTTTGGAATGACTCAGAGTCATATAGCACAGAAACAGGCCCTTTCCCCCAACTTTCCGATGCCGACCAAGATGCCCCATCTATGTAAGTCCCACCTGCCTGCGATTGGCCCATATCCCTCTAAACCTTTCCTATCTATGTAACTGTCCAAGTGTCTTTTAAATGTTGTTATAGTACCTGCCTCAACTACCTCCTCTGATAATTTGTTCCATATAACCATCCTCTGCTATCTCCTTTAACAGGCAAGGTAAAACTGTGCATGGTATCCCAGGCGTTAGCTCACTATCGCCCTGTACAACTATAACAAAATGTTCTTCTTTCTAAACTCCAACCCTCTTGCATTAAAGGCCAATGCAACATCTGCCTTCTTAACTGCGAGGCGATTGCCTGTTAACGTTTTGTTTTTTTCTTTGTTCACGCTCCTTAATCAGATCTTAGAACGGAATAGTTCACAATTCAAATGTCCAGCATTCTTACCAAGTATGGTAATAGTTCTGTGCAAAGGAGCACAGAACAACTAGGATTTATATAGCACATTGTACATGGGTAACATGCTTCACAAAAGTGTTATCACAGCAAAACCTGACTCGCAGAAACTAGAAACAAGGAACTGGAAATGCACAGCCTGCCCTGCATTTTGCAGCCTTTATATTCCTTTGTTTGCGCTCATTCTAAATGCTTTCATTAACGTATCGCCCGATAACCTCATCAACCACCAATCATTAGAGCCACTGGATCAAAGATATTCTCTTTGTCCTCTTTGTTCTCTCCTCAGCCGAGCTGTAATTGGAAACTAATCTGTTTATCCTCTTTCCTAGTTCCGAGAGAAGTGTGTTTCAGCTGCATTTTTTTACTTTGTTTCTCTCCAAAGATGCTGTCTGACCGCTCAGCGCTTCCAACATTTTCTGCTTTATTGCAGATTTCCAATATTGTAGTATTTATTTAATTCCATCACAATCAGGCAGATTCTCCTAATCCATCGAAACGTTTTACTTCCCGTAGGTGATGCAACAACCATAGCTCATGATACGGTCTTTCACAACGGGTGACCTTAAGCAGTGGTCTTAACCTTAGCATTTCATACTGGCGTACTTCAGTAGAGCAACCACTTTCCATGTCTCTGCCAGCTCTCAAAAGTAATCCAATAAATCGCTCTACCCTCGCCAACGCCTCGGTGTAATTTATCCCCTCCCCTCCGCTCTCCCCTCCCCTCGGTGTAATTTATAGAAGCCAATTGACCTGCACATCTTCTGGTGGTCAAGATTGAACGTGTGACTACTGAGGCAGCAGCCCTACTTGGTTCACTATTGTGCTGCCTCAAGATCAGGCTGAGTTAGTGATCTTTTCTCTCTAGAGTGAACTGGTCCCCTTCCATCTAAAAGTAAGGGAGGACATGGTCCAACACATAACGAAATACTCCAGGAGAATGTAATGACAACGATCTAAATGGGTAATAAATAAACCTTCAATGTAGAATCAGAAGTGGAGCTAATGGCAAGCTCCATGGTGGGGAGGCATAGAGAGTCATAGAACCATACAGCAATATAGCAGCTCCTTTGGCCCAACTCATCCATGCCGATCAAGATGTAAATCTGAATTAGTCCCATTTATCTGCATTTGGCCCACATTTCTTTGAACCTTTCCTGCCAATGTATCTGTCAAAGATATTTAAATATTGTTATAGTATCCACCTCTACCCTTCCTCTAGCAGCTCGTTCCATATATGTGCCAAACTGATCAAAAAGTTGCCCCTCAGCTCCTTAATAAAGTTTTCTTTTTCCACAAACCTTTGCCCTCTAGTTTTAGACTCTAATTAACCCTGGAGAAAAGATTATGACCATTCACCTTATCTATGATCCTCATGTTATAAACCTCTGTAAGGACACCCGTCAGCCCAAGGAAAAAAGCACTCCAAGAAAAAAGCCTGTCCAAATTCTCTTTGAAGAAAAGGTGAAATTAATGGCTTCACTGCCCAGTTGGAGAAAGCCATGTGCCTCAAAATTCTATCATTCCTGAATAGTCACACCAAATATGTGTTGCACAATTAATCCAGTTGGTTTAGCTGGGATGTAATATTGCATTATAATTCTACTGAAAACATGGATTGCTTACCTGTTTAAAGTGAGTCTCAGCATACCAGACATCCCCAACCCAAGGGCTCCAGCTCGGAAAGGGTACAGATGGTGAAAAGGTTTGTACTTAGTCAATTCATAATTCAGTGTAAATTATTTTAAGAAATTACTTCATGTTTTTAAATGTTCAGTACTTGAAAAAATATCAGAGAAGTAGCAATATCTTTGTTTAAATATAGTCAAAATGGAGGTGGGAGCAAGCTTCTGTCCAACATTATGGTACAGACTGTTCGTCAGAGTCTATTAATACAAACGAGAAGCAGGCCACAAAATAATCTGTTCTGATTTACATGCAGTTATCAAAAAAACACCATTGTTTGCAATGGTTGCAGGTTATTGTCGCTCAATATTGGAATTGTCGCTAATATTCAGGAATGATAGAATTTTGAGGCACATGGCTTTCTCCAACTGGGCAGTGAAGCCATTATCCTATGTCAATTGACTAAACGATCTCTTCTGTTGATATTTATCCAAAGTTATTTTGTTAAACATCCCTAAAGTAACATCCAGTGATACTTTAGGACACTGAAAATAGTAATTCGCTGTGGGACATCCTGGTTTTATACCATGGCCATAAAATCATAGAGGGATGGAAACAGACCATTCGGCCCATCTCGTCCATGTGGGCACCCATCTGCATTCATCCCATTTTCCAGAATATGGCCTGTATCCTTCTCTGCCTGGGCAATTCAAGTGCTTGGCCAGACACGTTACTCTGCAGTGCATTCTAGACCATTCTGCACTCACCCTGGATGAGAGAGGACACCTCACAGCCCCTCTAAATCTCTTCCCCCTTATTCCAAATCTATCTCTACTACTTTTATTTACCTCCAACATTTCCTGCAGTCTACCCTATCTATATGCCTCATAA
Source organism: Okamejei kenojei (assembly GCA_035221665.1). NCBI lineage: Eukaryota > Metazoa > Chordata > Chondrichthyes > Rajiformes > Rajidae > Okamejei > Okamejei kenojei. The sequence continues at coordinate 22,596,089 of CM069152.1, forward strand.
TGACTAAATATCAGGATGGTCACATAATTCAATTTCACCCTGGGTCTATTCAAAATAGTGTGATTATTCGTTGCTATTACATTTGTATATTATTCCACTGTATGTGATTTACCCTGGATTGGTTCTGGTACCACGGGTTAGTGTGTATAGGAATAGATGGAAAAGTGAGATGAATGCATAACTGAAGGCCTGTACAGCCCGGATGGGCTTTAGGTTTGTGGATGATTGAACCCTTTCTCGAAAAGATATCTGTAAATACTCCTGCCAGCTGGTCTACACAGGTTCTGATGACACGGCTAGGCTAGTTGCTTTCTGTGGGTTCACTTTCAAGAAAGCCGATCTAAAATCTGCGACAGTGACCATGGGTACAGGTGCATCTGAAGGGTCAGGGTGGAATGACATAATTGCACTGACCTTTTCATAGAACGCACTGAGTTCATCAGAGAGGGATGTGTTATTGCCTGCAACCCTACCCATTAGATCATGCAAGCCACAATCAACAGCTCTGAACCCACAGAAAGCAACTAGCCCAGACGTGTCTTCAGGACATGCATAGACCAGCAGGCAGGAGTATTTACAGACATCTTTCCCAGAATAAACAGGCATCAGTACGGTTATCCCAGCCTGGTCCAGAATTCCCTCTTGGCATCCTCGATGACTTTGTGAAAGTTGTAAATCGATTTATTTTACTTCTTGGGATTGTTTGACTTGAATACTGTAGACACAAACTTTATCTGATAGTACATTTCACGGTTCATCCACTGTTGCAGATTGGGAACACTCGTATTGTCTGCTTTGGTATGCATTCCGCTACATATTTACTGATGAAGTCTGTGACAACAGTGGCATAATCATTTAGGTTGGCTGTTGAGACCTTGAATATGGACCAGTCTACTTACTCAAAATAAATTGTGAAGTATCTCATCTGTTTCCTCAGACAAAATAGAATAGGCAAGTCTAATGGAAGGAGTAGGCTAAACAGGAGGGGGAGCATGAGAAGACCGGTGGGTTTAACTGCATTTACTTTAACGCAAGGAACGCACAGGTAAGATGGACGAGCTGAGCATGGATCAGCATTGGGACAATCGTGGAAACGTGGTTGAGGGAAAGGAACGACTGACAACTCATTATTCTGGCCTAGAGGTTTGATGTGCCATAGAGCATGCGCAAAAGAGGAAGTGACGTACTGCTGATCAGGAAGGATAGTGTCAAGTGGCATACAGCATGAAAACATTGAACCAACTTGTCCATGCCGACCAAGATGCCCCATGTAAGCTAGTCCCACTCCTGTCAATGCACCTGTCCAAGTGTCTTTTAAATGCTCTTCTAGTACCCTGCCTTAACTACCTCCTCTGGCATAATCTGCACTCTAATCGTTCCCTTAGCTCTACCTATTGTACTTGAGTTTGGCTTAATTGTATTAATGTATTGTATTATCTGGCCTGATTGAACGCATGCAAAACAACGCTTTTCACTATACCTCAGGACATGTGACAATAATAAACCTAAATCCTCCATTCCAGGCAAAGTCCTGGTGAATTATGATAATCAAAAATTACCCCAGAGTCGTGATCAGTTTGGCAAGTGGGCTGAGGAATGATCAATAGAATTTAATATAAACAAGTATAATAAGCATTCAAAGTACAATTGGACAGGTACATCAATTGGAGTGGGACTAGCTTACATGGGGTATCTTGGTTAGCATGGACAAGTTGGTTCATAGGTGCTGCAGTTTGGAAAGTTAAACCAGAGAGGGATCGTCACAGTGAATGGCAGAGCCCTAGGGCGTGTTGTAGAGCAGAGAGATCTACAACAATATTTAAGACATTTGGAAAGGTTTGAAAGGAAATAGGCAGGAGGAACTAGTATAGATGGGGCATTTTGGTTGGCACAGTGGAGTTGTATTTGAAGGGTATTTCTATGTATGACTGACTATAAGGGCTGTAGTTGACCTTGGATGTGAGAGGAGGTGTAGAGATTGGTGTGACATATCCTGCAGTGGCAGGGGAAAGTACCTGGAAAGTATTTGAGTTGGTTAGGAAACGATGAGTGAAACAAGGCATTACAGTGGAAGCGGCCATACAGGTGAGGGAGAGGTTCACTGCCGAGGAGAGTGTGGTAGAGGGGAACAAATCGGGTGTCTGTTCAAGGAAGAACTGAAGAGCCCTGAAACCTTCCTGGTGGAGAATGGAGGTGTGAAGGCTTTGTTCATCCATGGTTAAGATGAGGCAGTGGCCGCCTAGGAATTGAAAGATATTGAAGTGTTGGAGAGATTTTGTGGTATCTTGGATGTAAGTCAGATGGGAATGAATAAGCGGGATCAAGATACTTGGAGAGGAATTCTGTGGGCAGAAACAAAAGGGGCCCTGCCTATGGATTTTGGGAAGGAATTAGAAACGGACAGTGGTGGGGAGAGTGGGGGAGAATATAACATTATGGAATAGAAAAGTTGTGGAGGGTAGATCGCAGGAGGTGTTGAGGTCAGTGACAGTCTGGGAGATGGTGGCCTAGTGTTCGTGCATGGGGTTGTGGTCAAGGAATAGGTATGAGAGGGCGTCTGAGATCTGACACCTAGCCTCAGCACACTGGAGGTCAGCATACCAGACCACAAGGGCATCTCCCTTGTCAACAGGTTTGTCCTTGATCTCCTCCATTGCCAATGTGAGGCCACATAAAAACGGAGGAATAGCATCTCATATTGCACTTGGGTAGCTGAGAACCCAACAGTACGAACATTAAATTATGTGGTTCTTCAGTTCAAAGGTAGTTCAAAGGTTGCTCCTCTCAGCAATGTCCATATTGAAACAACACATACTATATAAAATGCCCTTAAATACTATAAAATTGAACCAAGCAAGACACTTGCAGAGAAATGTCAGAGCCCAAACTGATCTTGTTTGGAGGATATAGAGTAGTATCATAATTGGCTGTTATCATGCTGATTAAAGCTAATTAGGAAAAAGTATGGTAGACAAAAATGCTGGAGGAACTCAGCGGTTGAGGCAGCATCTATGGAGAGAAGGAATAGGTGATGTTTCGGGTCGAGACCTTTCTTCGGACTGGAAAAAAGTATTGTCCCTTTGCAATAATAAATACCTTTATGTATATTGTTTAATGTTGCAGCAAATGCGAAATAAATAACCAGAAAATATAAAATAATTCCTCTCATTCAACTTTTACAAAAGCTGCAATATTAGTGATGGGTGTGTTTACCAATTGTAACACTGAATGATATTGGAATTATTGCAACCATTTGTGGAAATTTGCATTGTTGGATCACTATAGGTTTTACTTTTCATGCCTCAAAAATTACATAGATGTTTTGTTTTGCATTATCCCAAATTCTTGATTCCTCTAATTACCAGAAAATTGACAGTGTAGATAGGTAAGAATGCTGTTTCTGGGTATGGCCAGATATAAATTAGTTGGCAAGCTGGGCAAATGGAATTAAATCTCAACTAACATGATGTAGTGGATTTTGGAAGGTTAAATAAGGACGAGGCACATTTATAAATGGCAGACCCCTGGAGTGATGCAGTAAAAAGGAACTTTGGGGGAAAGCCCATAAATACCCCAAAACGATATTACAGATGAATATGGTGATGAATGCAACAGATGGGATGAATTGAACATAGGACAATAAACTTGACTTGACTTGGAGACACAAGAGACTTGCAGATGCTGGGATCTTGAGCAAATAGTAATCTAAAATGGAGACCACTTTCCCCACAACTCCTTGGTTCAGTCATCCCTTCCCACCCAATACTCCCCAGATATTTTCCCCAGCAACTGTAGAAAATGAAAAACCTCCTCGCTCACTTCCATCCAGGTACCCTAGTTGCCATTCCAGGTGAAGCAGAGATTCACATGCACTTCTTCAACCTCATCTCCGTATTCGGTGATCCCGATGTAGCCTCATGGAATTCCTGGTTGCTAACCATTTTAACTGCCTTCCCATATAACCTTTCAATCCTTGGCCTCCTCCATTGCCACTGAGGCCACATGCAAATTGGAAGAACACACTTCATTTGGCTACACCCCAACAGTATGAAGATTGAATTTCAAGTAATATATTCCCTACCCATTTCTCTTTCCCTGCTCTCTTTTCATAAGATCTCCCACCCCCAGGTACGCCATTTTTTGTATATCCCCTTCTTTCCCCTCCTCCCACCGTCTTCCACCCACATCCCTTCCTCCAGCTCTACATTTCACGCCTCCTCTCCATATCTGATGGTCTTGTCTCCTTCTCACTTTTGTCACTTACTCCATCCATCTGCTAGTCAAACCCCCCTCACTACATTCACCCATCACTTGCCAAGCTTTGCCCCACCTCTCTTTTCCAGCTTTCTCTCCCTATGCCAGCAGTCTGAAGAAGGGCCCTGACTCAAAACATCCTAAGTTCGTAGGAACAGAAGTAGGCCTTCCGGCCCATCAAATCTACGCTGCCATTCAATCATGGATGATCTATATTTCTCTCCCAACCCCGTTCTACTGCCTTCTTCCGATCCTTTACCCATTGCTTCCAAAGATGCTGCATGATGCAGTTCCTGCTTCACTCTGTTATTTTGACGAGAACATGGCCTGGATTCAAACATCTCAGTTATAAGGAGAGATAGGACAGGCAAAGTTTGTTTTCCCTGGAGTCGTGGAAAACAAGGGGTGACCAGGAGAGGTATGAAAAATTACATATAATAGAAGCATATGGTATAACAGTCAGACACAACATGGTGGGTTGAAATGCTCGTTTATGTGCTGTATGACATTATAATAGTGATAAAATCTGTTGATTCCTGCCTTGAATGCCATCAATGCCAGATTTGCCACAGCCCTCTTGGAGAGAGAATTCTAAAGATTCACTGTCCGCCAAGAAGAAATTACTAATTTCTGTTCGAAAAAGTCTATCTCTTATTTTGAGATTGTGACCCTCGTCCAAGACTCTTTACAACAGAAGCATTCTCCCCAAATCTACGCTGTTCACAGATAAATGTGGGATGTTTCACATTGACGCATTTCATGCCTAAATGAGATAAAAACTCATTATTCTTAACTAGAACACAGAATCCTAGCCTACACAATTTGTCATATTTTCACAGCTAGAAACGAAAACAGTAATCAGTCAGCAGAGTTCTGCCTGTGTGCTTAATTATGCACTGCGCATACTTTTCCCCATCACGGCACGGTGGCGCAGCAGTAGAGTTGTTGCCTTACAGCACCAGAAACACGGATTTGATCCGGACTACAGGTAATTGTACGGAGTTTGTACGTTCTCCCCGTGACCTGCGTGGGTTTTCTCCGAGATCGGTCTCCTCCCACACTCCAACGACATACAGGTTTGTAGGTTAATTGGCTTAATATAAACGTAAATTGTCCCCAGAGTGTGTGGGCGATGGTGTGAGTGTGCAGAAATCACTGGTCGGTGCGGACTCGGAGGGCCGAAGGGCGATTCTGTGCTGTATCTCTGAACTAAACTAAAATGTACTGCACACGGATGGATTTTAAACCAGATTATAATTCAATCTTCTTGCATTATAACATTTGGCACGGTGCATCAAAGGCATAAATCAAGATGAGAATACAGTCTGTTCTCAGCATTTCACAATTCAGAATGCATTGTTCGACTTGTTGCCATTGTGTACTTCCTGCTTCAACTATTCCCAGCATTTGTTATGACAACATAACAAAATGGAAGTAATACAATTTAACAATGGCTCAAAGACACTGGGGAATCATTTGTCATCATGCATAGGGACGATAATAGTTCTACTTACTCAAAATATGCATGCCAATAATAATATTTCAGGCACTAAGTAGCTTTACAATGTTAGCAATTTTTGTATTTATTTCAATATTACACTATATTTGCTATGGTACCACGATGGCAGGATTCCAAATAAAATGAGGTGCCGTTCTGCACAACTGCATTTTACCAAATGCCCTTGCAGTTGGTAGCACTGTTCCAGTCATATTAGCAATTGTTTTGAAAGTGCTGTGTGCATTGACTGCGACAGCTTATGACATGAGATGGCAACCTTGTTTCCGGGAAGTATTCTGCAGCTAGACACCAAATACTGGAGTAACTCAGCAGATTTAACTTTCTGACTTCCCTTACCTACTCTAACCTCACCCCGTCTGACCATACAGGCCTTTGTAACTATCCCGATATTATCAACAAACCCTCCATCAAGGGAGGGGCTGTTGTAGTCTTGCGGGCTGTCCTGCTGTACTTGAACTAAGCTCTAATCATTCTTTACAGGTCTTCAATAATGAATGAAAAGGAATAAAGATGAGTTTGGAATGCGTACACTTGGGAAAATTAAGTTTTCAATTGTTCTATCATAACATGATTTTGAATATAGAAGTCGGGAGGTCATGTTGCAGTTGTATAAGATGTTGGGCAGACCGCATTTAGAATATTGCGTTCCGTTCTGGGCACATGTTATAGGAAAGATATTGTCAAGCTTGAAAGGGTTCAGAAAAGATTTACGAGGATGTTGCCAAAACTAGAGGGTGGGAGCTATAGGGGGAAGTTGAGTAGGCTGGGTCTCTATTCCATGGAGCGTAGGAGCATGAGGGAAGATCTTATAGAGGTATATAAAATCATGAGAGGAATAGATCGGGTAGATGCACAAAGCCTTCTACCCAGAGTAGGGAAATCGAGGACCAGATGACATAGGTTCAAGGTGAAGGGGAAAAGATTTAATAGGAATCCGAGAGGGTGGTGGATGTATGGTAGGTAGTTGAGGCTGGGGCTAGGCAACCAAGGGTTATGGACCAAGCGTAGTGAAGTGGGACTAGGGTTAGCTGGGACATAGTTGGCCGGAGTGGCGAGTTGGGCCGAGGTCCCGTTTCCACTCTATCACTCTATGACTCCATAACAGTAGAAGCTCAAAATAATTATGAATGCTAATGAGAAAAATTATTTAAAATTATTTTCTGCAACATGAACATCAAAACTTATTGGATCCTGAACGTGCAATTCAAATATCTTCATGTTGATATATTGTACTCACCAATATTTGTTCGTTCCAGGGCCTAAAAATTGTTTGGTGCCTGGAAAACTGCATTAATTCAGCAGAGTGCAGAGGCCATTGAACATTTTGTTCAAAAGGCCCATGGCTGCAAATTCCAACACACAATGGAAATGTTTGAGGTCCCTGGTGCAGGGTCAGAAAGAAATCGTCTTAGTTCAAGTCAGGTTATTGACTCCAAAAGGGCTCCAAACACTTGCTTGGAAAAGTGGCAGTTATACAATTGAGAGGGAGGTGATGGGGTGCGCTTATGTATGTTAGAGGACCTACCTGTTCCCAGTGGCAGATTTCAAATTAGCAGCTTCCAATTTTTGGGCAATGGTGTCTCAGATGACCCGCTCTGGGCCCAACATGTACATGTCATCACCAAGAAGGTGCACCAGTGCCTATACTTTCATTGAAGTTTCAGGAGATTTGGCTCGTTAATGGAATCTACAGATATATTAAGAGTAAAAGGGTGGCTGGGGAGAGAATTGGCCCTCCTAAAGATCAGCACGGCTATCTTTGTGTAAAGCCACAAAAGATCTTATTTTATGAGGAAAAGATCATGTAGACTAAGGAAATGAGACACCTTGCATCTTTTCTTGTAAACCAACATCTGCAGTTCCTTGCATCTCAGACTTAGCAGGGATAGTCAGCATGGCTTTATGCATGGGAAATCATCTCATGAATCTGATCAGAGTTCTTTGAAGAGATTGGCGAAGAGGAGATTGATGAAAGTAGGGCTGTGGATGTTGTTTATAATGGCCTTTGACAAGGTCCAACATATTTGCCTGGTTTGGAAGATGAGATTCCAATGGAAATCCAAGGTGAGCTAGGCAATTGGATTCAAAATTGGCGGAGGAAGCAGTCAAGGGTAGTTGTGGAGAGCCGGCAGATACGTTCACATTGCTGACTTCCGAGGCTGACTTTGTGCGCCTGTTAGTCTGGCAAACGGATAATCCAGAAAGGCTCTGGAATCAAGGGTGCCGGAAAATCGTGGGTAGACCTGTACTGATGTCTTGTTTTTTCACTGTCTGGTACAATTCATGTTTTAGTGTGTTGTCTGCATCTATGTGCCTGTGATGCTTTTATGTACCTTAAATTTAAAAATACAGTTTCCAGTTTCAAACAGAAGATAAATCTAAAAATAAAACTAGCACTGTGTGTATTCTGAAAAGTCTTCCAAGTTATTTGTGAATATATCTGCAAATTGAATGATCCAAACCTATAATTCTAAACAATTTAGATTTGTATAAATGATAGAGAATCTGACATGCTGACTATTTTCTTGCGATAAACACAGGTTGTAATTCTTTCATTGTTCCATTCCTGGTACAATATGACAATTAAACACTCTTAACACGCTCTACACTCTGTAATAGGATAATTACAATGAGGTGTCACGTGCACTCAGTAAAAATCAGCCTACATCCATCATGCATAACTTTAACTTAACTATAAAAGGCAGCACAATGGTGCAGCGGCAAAGACCCGCATTTGATCTTGAACTTGGGTGCTGTCTACGGTGTTTGCACATTCGCCCTGTGACCGCATGGATTTTCTCCAGATGCTCTGGTTTCCTCCCACAGTCCAAAGACATACGGATTTGTCGTTAATTTGCTTTTGTAAAATATATCCCTGGTATGTATGATACGGGTGAGTGTTGGTTGGTTGGCATGGACTCGGTGAGCCGAAGGTTCCACGCTGCATCTCTAAACTAAACAAGACTAACAAACATAATTTATGTTACCCTAACACACAAGCTGAAATGAAGGAACAGGTACATATGAACACTGTTGTTAAAAACTGGTTCTCTGTTGTATCTCAGCAAGGAAACACAAACATTCCAAGAACAATCATACAAAATACAATTTGTAAACTAAATAATCCTAACAAAAACATCTTTGTCTTTGCAACCAGAAACGTAAACCATTCCTTGCCCCCACAGATTGGCTTGACCCCTTGAGTTCCTCCAGCAAATGTGAGAAAACTAACTCCTCCTCAGAACAGCACATTACATTTATTGCTGCATGTGCCATTTATTTCTATAGAAGCCCAGTACACAAGGTAGCAAAATACTTATCAATATAAAATAATAAAACCGAGAATTTCGATCATCATGGAAAAAGGGAAAGTTAATATTTGCCACCTTTGTTTTTTAGGTGGTAAAAGCACATTAAACAAAAAGCATAAAATGGAGAAAAAAGACACAAAGTGCTGGAGTAATTCAGCGGGAGTCAGGCCGCATCCTTGGGAGAATAATGGATAGGTGATGTTTCGGGTCCCAATGGTTGAGTTCCACCAGCATATCGCTAAATGTCGGGACCCGAAATGTCACCTATCCATGTTCTCCAAACTAAGCTGTCTGACCAGCTGAGCTACTCAGCACTTTAAGTCTGTTTTTGTAAACCAGCATCTACAGTTCATTTCATATGGTGTCATCAACATCCCAAAATCTATTCCAAGCATGCATTTAAACTTTTGACCATTCTAAGCGTGCATTCAGCTTTGACCAATTGAAACATGTGCCAATTTGTGCAAGCCTCAAATGACAATCTTGACATTATTACTCTTACGATTCTGCATTTTAATTTGGTGTCTTCCTAGCTCTAGAACATACAAGCAAAACTTCATTCCTAATATTACACTTGTCGATTCCTTTCACTCTGGTCTTTAACCCTTCTGCCTACTTGTGGGTCAAACATAATACCTAACTGGAGGTTTAAATGCCTAGAACAAAATTCTCCCCCTGCCTGATGTTCAGAGACCAGCTCAACAACTCAAGGTGCAGTACTTGCTGCTGATGTGGTTTTGTTGCAGAAGTTCCCAGTTGACACAAACTTCTAAATATTGGGCTGCCATCCCCATCATAGGGCCAGATAGACTGCATCCCAGGGTACTTAAGGAAGTTAGCCCCAGAAATAGCAGATGCCTTAGTGATAATTTTTCAAAACTCTTTAGATTCTGGAGTAAGTTCCTGAGGATTGAGGGTAGCTAATGTAACCCCACTTTTTAAAAAGGGAGGGAGAGATAAAACGGGGAATTACAGACCATAGTCCTAACATTGGTAGTGGGGAAACTGCTAGAGTCAATTATTAAAGATGGATATCAGCGCATTTGGAAAGTGGTGAAATAATTGGACAAAGTCCAGCATGGATTTACGAAGGGTAAATCATGTCTGACGAATCTTATTGAGTTTTTTGAGATGTAACTAGTAGAGTGGATAAGGGAGAAGCATGGATGTGTTGTAGTCTGGACTTTCAAAGGCTTTCGACACGTCCCACACAAAGATAGGTATACAAACTTAAAGCACATGGGTATTGGTGGTTCAGATATTGATGTGGATAGAGAACTGGCTGGCAGACAGGAAGCAAAGAGTAGGAATGAACGGGTCCTTTTCAGGATGGCAGACAGTGACTAGTGGGGTGCCGCAAGGCTCAGTGCTGGGACCCCAGCTATTTACAATTTACATTAATGATTTGGACGAGGGAATTAAAAGCAACATCTCGAAGTTTGTGGATGACACGAAGCTGGGAGGCCGTTAGCTGTGAGGAGGATGCTAGGAGGCTGCAGGATGACTTGGATAGTCTGGGTGAGTGGACAAATGCATGGCAGATGCAGTAAATATGGATAAATGTGAGGTTACCACTTTGGTGGCAAAAACAGGAAGGTAGACTATTATTTGAATGGTGACCGATTAGGAAAAGAGGAGATGCCGCGAGACCTGGGTGTCATGGTACACCAGTCATTGAAAGTAGGATGCAGGTTGCAGCAGGCTGTGAAGAAAGCGAATGATATGTTGGCATTCATAGCAAAAGGATTTGAGTACAAGAACAGGGAGGTTCTACTGCAGTTGTACAGGTCTTGGTGAGGCCACACCTGGAGTATTGCGTAGAGTTTTTTGGTCTCCTAATCTGAGGAAAGACATTCTTGCCATAGAGGGAGTACAGAGAAGGTTCACCAGACTGATTCCTGGGATGGCACGACTGCCATATGAAGAAAGACTGGATAGACTTGGCTTGTACTCGCTGGAATTTAGAAGATTGAGGGGTGATCTCATAGAGACTTACAAAATTCTTAAAGGGTTGGACAGGCTAGTTGCAGGAAGATTGTTCCCGATGTTGGGGAAATCCAGACAAGGGGTCACAGTTTAAGGATAAGGGGGAAGTCTTTTAGGACCGAAATGAGAAAATCGTTTTTCACACAGAGAGTGGTGAATCTCTGGCACAGAAGGTAGTTGAGGCAGTTCGTTGGCCATATTTAAGAGGGAGTTGTATGTGGCCCTTGCGGCTGAAGGGATCAGGGGTATGGAGAGAAGGCAGGTACGGGATACTGAGTTGGATGATCAGCATGATCAAATTGAATGGCGGTGCAGGCTCGAAGTGCCGAATGGCCTGCTCCCTGCACCTAATTTCTATGTTTCTATGTTTCTATCATGCCTAATATAATCAGTTGAAGTTTCAGTTCCCTTTAAATATTACCATGTGCCACTCAGAAAGTTGCAGCCGTTTCCTACGAGGGAAATGTGAGAAATGGGAACAGGATGCAGTCTGGGCAAGTGGAAGCAGTTTCTGTGAGATGGCACATTGCACAATGCGTGTTCTGATTTGTAGGAAATTCTAATTTTACCTGACATTTGGAAAATACTTTAAACAACAGAGATTCACATTTTACATGTAGATACTTAGAAATCCTAATCCCAAATTCCTGCTGAAACATTTATTGCAGCTTTTTCTTTTAAGCTTTAATTTGGGTAACTGTCCAAACTTTAGTTGAGCAACCCCAAGCTATTTCTAATTCTGATAACGACTTTCCATTATGAGGGTGTTACACTCTTACTTACTTCTTTGAGATTGTTACTTTTATTCTACATAGTTTAAAACATATATTTGTGATAACATCGTGCTATTCCTGGCCTCAAAAAGATCAACTACCAGTAATGTGTAGGAAAGACCTGCAAATACTGGTTTAAATCAAAGGTAAATGTGGGAGTATCTCTCCAGAGATGCTGCTTGTCCCACTGAGTTACTCCAGCATTTTGTGTCCACCTTCAACTATCAAAATGTTGTGTTTAAATCATATTGGTGGAATCGGCAGTATATTTCTCGTGACATCAATGATTTGGAAATGAACTTATGCTATTTATCAATTCAAGCCACATAACTGGTCTCTCTGAAACTCTGATATGACTTTCATACTTTTTCCTGATTGTCTTCAAAATCAGTTCAAGTTCAGGCAGTCAGGTGCCCTGTCATATAATGTTGAGCAACATGCTCAACACTTGTTACCACTAGGTTGTCTGAAGTCACACAGATGATTTATACTGAGTCTATAAATTATAAATTCAGAGTGGGAATGGCAATAATTTTTATTTTTACAACTAAAACTCTTATGATCAATGTATATAGTGTTCATTAGACAGATATAGCTTTCAGGCAGTAAGAACCCCACCACCCTGCCCCCCGCCCCCCCCCCCCCCCCGGCAAAGCCCACACAGAATTCATGGCCTTTTACAATTTCATGCATTTGATTGGGGAAGGAAATTATATGGGCACGTTGTAGTTCACTGCAATAGCAGTTTGAAATAATAAAAGGGGACATAAATCTTAAAAGTTTGTAGTATTGCTTAAAAGCTTGATAACACAATATGATTTTTAAGTCTGTGTAAATTACATTTTAATCAAAAACTAAAATCACAATTTACAAGAAAATGTCCTTATATATTTTCCCGTAGTCCATCACCAATAAATCACATTGCAATAATTCTCCTACATGCATATAGTAAAACACGAGTTCAAGCCAGCTTTCAAAAAGTTCCAATCGTCAACAAAACCCACACCGCAGGTAAACGTATTTGTTATTAACAAACCACAAAATACAGTCACCACATGCTTCATTTTATGTGCTTATTTCCATAACGATTTACACATTGATCTACAATTCCTTTAGATATAATTGCTCCTATTCATGATTGCTTTCTGTGCAATGTTGCTGCACGTGCGCTACTGATGTGTTTTCTAGATAATGCAAATAAAAATTTAAATACATATTTCCTCCTATATCTCCTAACAACCACATGGAATGGTAAGGATATATTTTAAATTTATGTATACATCCCATATTATTTAAATTTATTAACTTTATGCGGGGCACATGCAGGACACAGTAAGCTGATCTAATGCAGGATTTCAAATGAGAAATGTTTAAACATTGTGATATTACCATCTAACATTACTCTATGAAGGATTTTAGGGAGACTTCCAAAAACAGTCAGAAGTGGGGAAGAACAGATTGGGGATGGAAAGATTGTGAACAATGTTCTATATCATTCAATAATCAAACTAACATTCTTTTTCAAATTCACCTTACTGATTGCAACCGCAATGATGCCATAGGGACGCAATCAGTATGTTGGCCTGGTCTTTCCCAAGTACATCCAATGTTGGGCTGTCTTGACCAATCCATAGTGGATCTCAAAAAGATGTCTGATCACTTAACTGCATATGCAAACTGAAACTTCAGGGATGGGTACTTGGGGGGAAGCCAGTGTTTTTCCTGGCCATTCAGAAAATGGTAGATCAATACATGAGCACTTTAACACTCTCACAAATGATGGTTAGAATTCTAGTTTATACCCAAAGATTTTTGCTTGAAGACAAGCTTCAATTAGCGTGCAACAAGACAAAGTATTGAGTAGCTCAGGAGATCAGCACTATCTCAGGAAAACAGGATAGGATATGTTACCTCCAAAGCATTTTTCTCCCACTTATTCATTACAATGAATTAAAGTGACTTTTAGTTTAGAGATACAACATGATAACAGGCCCTCGTCCAAAACCAACTAGGCCAACCATGGTCACCCATTCACACTAGTTCTAAGTTATCCTCACTTTCTCATCAATCACTATGCACTAGAGGGAATTTACAGTGCCATTTAAGCCTACAAAGTCTCTGGGAGCGGGAGAAAACCAGAGTATCCAGGTGACGCCCACAAAGGAGAATTGCAAACTCCACACAGACAGCATCTGAGTCACGGATCGAACCCGAAGTCACAGGATTATTGAGCAGTAGCTTTACAGCTGCACACTATACCACCCTTATTCAATTTTACTTCAAGATTCATTAATTCTAATCCTACCAAATAATTTTTTTCTCCAATCCCTGACCTCAGTATACATCCAATTAAGATCACGACACTGCTCCTATCTTTTTACAATTCTTGTCTGCATTCTGAATTTTTTATCTACACAACTCCATTGTTCAACATACCAATTATATATTGATACAATTCTATATTGTAACTTTCAATTATCATCTCTGCCGCACTGACCTTGCATCATCCTGACTCCAACACATTTACAGAATCCTTCATTGAATGGACTCAATAACTGTTTGGCAATTCACTGAAAGTACCAACGCTTTACTTCTGCTGTGGCTGACTGTGATCACATCTCTGACCCACCATAATGAAAAAACATGAAGCTCTTGCTACCTGCACATTCTTCCACTTGCCAATAGCTCCTTGGGGAGAGGGGTGAGGGGAGGGGAACTGCACTACACCCTCTCTGATGCCATAGGGGAAAACTGGAACAAATTGCACTCACTCGAAGAAGGGTCTCGACCCAAAACGTCACCCCATCTCCCTTCGCTCCTTAGATGCTGCTGCAACCGCTGATTTCTTCTCCAGCACTTTGAGTACACTCACTCTTGCCAGTTAAAAGCACTCTCAACTCCAGATCAGAAGGATATGATTTTGGCCTTTTCATAGGCATGAGCAAAAAGAAACGCAACAGAGACTTCTGTATTGAAGGTGAAATTGAAAGAAAGGTCTGATTAATGTGATAAACCCAAAACGTCTGGTCCATCGGGTGGATGTAAAGGCTCATGACACAAAATAGACTAATTATTTCCATATATCTGCCCACTAATTATCTCTGAATCGACATTTCTGAAAGTCAGATCACTTGGTTATTACAAAATGTTGGAGAAATTTAGCAGGTCAGCAGCATATGTCTATTGTTTGGTTTTGGACATTTTCTTCAGACTGGATAAAGAGGGAGAAGCTGGAAAAAAGAGGTAAAGGGAAGATGCACGAGTCAATTATTAAAGACGCAATAGCAGCGCAATTGAAAGCATGACAGGATTGTCAAAGTCCCAGCAGATTTATGATGGGGACATCAGCTTGATAATCTTCTGAATTTTTTAAGGATGTAACAAGTAGAATGGATGGGGCGAGGCCAGTGGGATTGGGGTGTACTGTACTCTCAAATAGCATTTAACAAGGTCCCACAGAAATCTTAATGTGCAAAATTAGATGCAATGGTATTAGTGGGTGCCGCAAGGCTCGTCTGGACCCTAGTTATTTACAATATAATATAAACACTTAAGACGAGGGCATTAAATGTAACACCTCAAAGTTTGCGGATGACACAAAGCTGGGTGGCGGTGTGAGCTGCAAAGAGGATGCTGTGATTGCAGCTGGATAATAAAGGTTATGGAAGTGGGCAGATGCAAAGCGGATGCAATACATACTTATATGGGATAAATATGTTGTTATCAAGTTCAAGTGGTTTTTTATTGTCATGTGTCCCTGATAGGACAGACATTCTCTTTACTTCAGCACACAGAAACATAGAAGGCTATTTACTACAAAAAATCAGTGTGTCCATATACCACACATAAATATATCCACACATGATAAATAAAATATCACTTTAGTGCAAGAACAGGCGCAGATTATTATCTGGACATGGTGTCAGAATAGGAAAAGTTAGGTTGCAACAAGACTTGGGTGTCCTTGCACATCAGTCACTGAAGGCAGCATGCAGGTAAAGCAGCAGTGGAGAAAGTCAATGCATGTATGCCTTCATAGCGAGAGGATTTGAGTATAGGACAAGGAAGTCCGCCTACAGTTGTACAACAGGTCAAGGTGAGGCCGGCACCTGGACTGGTGTGAGCAGTTTCGTCTCCTAATTTGAGGAAAGACATTAATTGCAATGAGGGAGTGCATATAAGTTCATCAGGTTAATTCCCAGGATGGCGGGGACTACCATATGATGAAAGTATGGGTCGACTGGACTTGTATTCACGGGAATTTAGGGATGAGAGGATCTAATGGAAGCCAATCAAATTCTAAAGGAATTGACAGGCTAGACGCAAAAAAATGTTCTGGGGGGGGGGGGGGGGGGAGTCCAGAACCAAGGACTCACAAATTAAAAATAAGGGAGTTTAGGGCTAAGATGAGAAAAACCTTTTCTTCGCAGAGAGTTATAATCTGTGGATTCTCCGAATTCCACAGAAGGCATGGCGCCAATTTACTGGAGTTTTCAAGGGAGAGTTAGGTATACTCATAGGGCTAAAGGAATCAAGGATATGGGTGAAACAGCAGGACCGGGTACTGAATTTTGGATGATCAAGCCCATGATCATATTGAATGGCGGTGCATGGCTCGAAGAGCTGAAAAGGCATACTCCTGCACCTATTTCCATGTTCTATTGGCAGATGGTGGATATTTAAACAGTCGTGAGACTATATGGCATTCCTGAGGAAAAGGAACATGTAAAAGCAGGGATTAGAGAATCTGGATCAAATGCCCAGCAGATGAAACAGTTTAACTCTGCCCATGTTCGGCACAACATTGCGGGCCAAATGGCCTGTTCCTGCACTGTAACTGTTCTATGCTAACTCTATGTTACCCTAAATTACAGATAGCAGAGGCGACTGCATTAGGATCAATCAGACATCTGGTGCTGTCTGGAGTTTTGCACCATCTGGGACACATGGGTTTCCTGTGGGTGTTTTCTGGTTTCCTACAATTCCAATAGTTTTGGTTTAGAGTTAATCTTTGGGCCCATGGAAATTTGCTCATTACGTGTAGATGAGATAGCAGAATCTGGGAAAGTTGATGGCAATGCAAGGAGATAAATGACAGGTAGAGCTGGCAGAGCACAATGGGCTGAAATAGTCGCTCCATAGTAAGGAAATAGAAAGAACAGGTTGAGGTACTGATGCATAATACATGGAAGACTGATGTGTTGTCATATTTTAGCCTGTATAAAACAAAGGCTTCAACCTATATGTTACTATTCTTGAGCATGTAACATCATACAGTCACTTTAAGATAACTTACTTTGACCCCACTTGTGTTAAGCCTCAATGTAAATTTTTGTTGAATTAACTGTTCAAGAAACCTTGTTGAGGCATATATGTTTCTAAGGCAATATAAAGCAATCAGCATAATTAG